>QEAN01000088.1:16644-50001 GCA_006535955.1 Synchytrium endobioticum | reverse complement strand
CTAATATCCTCATAACACCCATATAGAACCATTGTACATATTGGTTTTGGAAGAGTTGTGGATTGCCTATCTCGACGGTTATAGCCTTGACGCCCATCGTCATAGCGGCTGATCTTAGGGTGCCATCTTGACCCGAGTTATGCAAAATTATTTGCGGCTGTTGAAGCTTGGCCAGTGTGGTTGATACGGGGTCATTCATGTCACAACGAACATAATATGAGTTGACCCGCCCAAAACTTGCAGTATGTAGGTCGATGAGGTATTGAAATTCTGTAATGATTTTTAACATGAAATTGTGTGCGTATATGCTTGTGGCGGTGCCTGTTGTTGATCCTGGGAATTGTCAGTTCAAGTCTTTACCATCTGAGAATTCTCGGGTATATCGTAGATACCCCACTACATTGACGCAAGGTACGGCCACTACTGAAGCAGGGTTCATATTAATCCAAACAGTCGAAATCTTCCCAATGGGAAGCTCATCTATATCCAAGGTATCTCTGACAATGGGAGGTGGTACTTCAGATTCGTTGACGTATCGTGCCGACATCGTAGGAGGTCTATAATGTCTCGCGGAATCCCAGTATTTAACCGCGAGGTTGTTAGCTGCCCCATTAGCAGCTGTAGATCCACCAATATTTGTCAAATCATGTTGACTTAATTTTTACCTACCATTGAGAACACAGGTATTTTGGCAATACGCAAAACGTTCTGAATTTCGCTTGACCATAGTCATGAATGGTTTTGGGACAGCCGCTCGTCTGAGAAATCTCGGCACTGTGTGTCCCATTATTGCGGTTGCTAGTGATACCATCGGGGCCGAACAGTTTGACACCCTTGAGCAAGCTGGGTAGGAAAAAATCGCA
Organism: Synchytrium endobioticum; assembly: GCA_006535955.1. Classification (NCBI taxonomy): domain Eukaryota; kingdom Fungi; phylum Chytridiomycota; class Chytridiomycetes; order Synchytriales; family Synchytriaceae; genus Synchytrium; species Synchytrium endobioticum. The sequence continues at coordinate 49,138 of QEAN01000088.1, read as the reverse complement.
CAACATTAATGTCAGTTCCACGTTATAACAAGTTCAGTTTCAATTATAGCTTTACGAAATCAGTGAAGAAGCCCGTTGGAAAACATTATATGAGAACTCTTTTAGAGCTCTACGAATTGATTCCACCGCGCGTAGAGCGCAAGGAGCACACAGCGGCCCTCGGAGACAGGCTCCTAATGCAGCATTGGGTATTCCTACATCCCCGACGATTGGGATTGATGCGTCAGTCAATGTCGGAAGCAAGTTGGACACTATGCCGTCAAACAAATCCAGAAAACTATGGGCGATACCGGATTTTTCAGCCTTCAGAAGTCTACCGCGCGCAACACCAGAAACATCAACGGATGGTAAAGAGATGGTACCAATTGATCTACGTGAGTGGAATCAATCCATGATGCCGTTTGGTTGCTAACAGCACGATGGTCGATAGGGGATACCATTTTGCCATTGGGCCACGATGCCTGGACAAGTTTGTCCAAGGCGAATCAATGCAGTCATATGACTTGCCGTCGGGATTTGTGTCTGCGGCCTCCTCGCCGCGAGCGATCATGTGCAATTAGTCTATTAATATATGCATTATAAGGCTTGACGAATAAGAATGTAACACATGGTGACGCATTCACGACTTGGCCTGGGATGATGCGATGCTCCGTGAGCAGCAGTGTTGGAATAGTAGGTCAGCAGCGGTTTTGATGAGGCGAACCGGCTCGCGATCAAAATTGGGCAGAATCACGCACGCTTTTAGACAGGTCTCGTCCACATCAAAAATTCTGTTGGGCTGGTGATGCGGAGGGTATTTAGTTGTCCAAACTCTACCACCAGCCGCCCCCAACATTCACGACAAATACCAACGTCCGTGAAGACGAAGACCTTAGTAAGAACCTAACCAAAATGGTGAGTGCCTCGGTAGACAAAATACTTGCGCACTGATGTATGCCCCATAAACACTGATCACATGCTAATTTCCATCATGAGGCAATGTTAGCTACTGACTGAATCAGAGCTCAGAACCCATGTTATCCTCGACAAACCGGTGAACCCGAACAGAAACATTGCCCAAATATATCTATATGTGTCCAATCTGCCAGGATTCGAACGTGTCTGGTTCTTTACAAATTTCAACATTGTCTTCTTTGATGTAAGCACTGTTGATGTTGGCGATGATCATGATGAAGACAATCTTGAGCTCTTCCACCTTACATCTCAATCATATGATGTCTAGTCTGAAGAGAATGCTTCTAGTGCAATGGCCAGATGCAGAAGTGAGGGGAAATTCAAGGCTCGACCTGACCGATGGTACGTGTGTCACGGCATCATGTGAAGGCTGAACTGGAAGGTCGCGAAGCTACCTCGACATCAAACCCGTCATCCATACGTTCTACATTCATATAAAAATCATTCATCAAATCCCCAGGTCAAAAGAACAACCACAAACCGAATGGATACCATACAACAGCGATCCAACTTCAACACTGTTCATAGTTCGACGCACATATGTCACACTGGGCAGTCTCGCAATGCTCTTTGCTGATATGCAAGGTTTCGTTGGGGTTGATGAGTCTGTACGTGGGTTTTACATCAAATTTTTGAATGACGAATCTGCACAGAAGGCTTTTGGTCTTGTATCAAAGGTAACCAATCTTGCTCCGTACTTTCATCGTCAAATTGTAAGTAATCATTGGTACCATTACGTTTGGTAATATTTTTGCCTGATGAGGTCAGTTGTGCTATCTAGAAAACCATCAATCATGCAGTACCACCTCAGCAAGGATTGCCAACCACTTTATACCTTCCTGAAATTACAGAAGCACGAAGTATGGAGCAAATCCTCATCTACTTCATGTCGTTTCCTGGGTTCCGAAAAGGTAAGATCAAGTTCTCAAAAGGGATTTGCATTACTAACAGCAGCCCCATTGTACTATGGCTACTAAACGCAGTATCTTTTGAGAACCATCCTGACAGAAATACGCCGCATGCCTTTATCCACTTCTTCGATACCCAGACAGCTCAAGTAGCCGAGCAATTCTCAAAAAGTCGAAATAACATTGATTGTACTTTGATTAAAACCAGGCACGTACTCCAAACTCCCGAGGCTGGATCACAAAAGTCAGCTCGACTCAGGATTGTTTTACCTCGAGATTTCATCATGACTGAGAAGGTTGCCGTAAGATTCTTCACCATGTTCCGTGGTGTGGAGTTGTTGCATGGAAACGGACTCACTTTTAGAACTGAACAAGACGCGGAAGCCGCTGCTGCTTCCTTGAAGTAAGTTGCGTTTGCTTGTTCTTGTCATAAGTTAACCTGAGGGCAAATAGCCTGTTGACCAACTTCTATGCCGAGTTCATCGCTGACAACTCTAAAGATCTTGCGGCCCAGATACTGGTACCACGTTACCGAGTGCCAACATCAGCAGTCCTTTGCGTATGGAACTATCCAAGCAAGCATATTATTATCTATACATTAGCCAAACAAACGGGTTTGCAAGACTTCACCGAAATTACGCGGTCCGGTAAATCAACTGTATACGTTCTATTCACCCAACCTGAGAATCGTGATGCAGCTGTAGAGTATTTTGATTCTCAAGCCAGAATGGGTAAATTGTTCAAGTTTGGCAGTGTAGATGTTATAAACTGTCACAGATGGCTTCTTTTGTGACAACGGTTTGCGTCTAACTATTAACCTTGGTCAAAACGCGCAGGAATGGCTGTTCCCTTCCGATATGATCCAGATTGTGATGTGCCAGCCGAAGCTGCTACTCGATTAGGTATGACTATGCAGAATATTGAGTCGTTTTTTACTGGTTGCTTCTGAGCACTGATTTGATGTAAAATAGGTGTTGAAATTGTGGATAGTCCACTATCTTCAACAAACTCGTCACGATCATCTAATGAAAGTCTTCATCGAGTACCCTCTCGAAACTATGGAACCACATCTTCTGAAACCACATTATCGTCATCAGCTGAATTTCAAAGACGACCATCCAACTATGACGGCAGGCTCTCATCCAGTAGTAGCCCTCCAGAACCATCAAAAACTTTGTGGATTGGTAATGTGCCAGTAGACATGATCAAAGAACGTCTGCAGAGTATGTTCGCCAAGTTTGGACGTATTGAGTATACGCGACTCAATCCCCCAAATGCTTCGGGGTTTGCCGCTGCATTCATCAAGTTTGTCTATCTTGCCGATGCTATCGAAGCAAAAATGAAGGTAGGTTGGGAAGCCTCTCAATCCAGACCTTGGTGTTGCTTTATTAGCAGCTGTGGAAGGCAGAGAAATCGTGACAAAACCTTAATTTGTCACAATAGATGCATAATGTAAGCGCTGACGGTACCGCTGCAGGCACCCCCTTGAAAGTTTGTTTTGCCAGGCCCCCTAGTGCTGATAGCTCTAGTGGACCTGATTGGAGAAACACACAACTGCACCGTACAAAATCGCTCAACTCTGGTTCTACCCCCTCTGGCTTTGGTTTCTCACATTCTGGTAACAATTTTGGCGGTAGTGATGTTACCTTAGGATCTAGGATGGTTGAGAGCAATTCAGTTATTACACCGCCGATTACACCCAATGATGATCGAAATACCGAAGCGGTCGCATTCGCTTCTGAAGACGCTGGAAAAGAAAATGTCTCATTTTCCACGTCAGCATCACGAGTATCATACCCACAACGCTCACGATCACGATCCGATAATTATAACCATAGTAACCATAACTATAATAGCGACAACAGACCCAAAAATGATAGACCCCATACGATTCAAACAAACTTAACTTATAGCACACCACCGTCTACCAGCGGCACTGCTCTGAGCACTGTATCGGGGCTTCCGCTATCCGCCTCTCCGAATAACGCAATGAACACCCCGGGAAGTGTTCCTATGTGTATGGACTACGTCAATGGCGGCTGTTTGAAGCGACGATGTGACATGTCTCATGACCCTTCAGGGCTAGTTTGTAAATACGTTTTACAAAATAGGTGCAGATTTGGGAATACCTGCTCATTGAGCCATGATCCCACTTTGGTAGCTTTTGTTAAGGAGTATGGAATTCAAGGAGGCTCACCATCGGAAAAAAAATGAATCGAATAGTATTGCCTCATAGGTCTCTCTGCCGCTTTGATTTTTTGTACGTTAATAGTAGTTCGTTTCTGCCATCTCGCAACTTTGTAAAAAAAACAATTGGTATGCTGATAATGATAAAGACCACCCAATATATCTGCAAAGTAGGGTATTATGACAAAGGCTTTGGAAAGGAGTCAACGGTTCCTTCGGCATTCCTGCAGATCAACCACCAATCAACAGATTGTGTTCGCGAGTGTGAGAATAAAGCATGTAAGCAAGTCTGAAATTTGTTCATTGCATTGGTGGCACAAGTTGGATACTGTTATGGAAGCCCTCGACCTGGGTCGCTCACCTTGAAGAATTGAGAGTCGTGGTTAACCCGACTCTGTGTTGGTGCAGCGCTTGAACAGACGAGGGCACGAAAGACTTTTGACGTCAACGTAAGCAAGTCTGTCAGGAGGGAGCATCCTTTAATTCCCACCACATGCCCGCCACCCGCGGATTATCATACACATCGAGTACGTCCATTCCTACAAGGCATTTTCCGTCCAACCGTCCAAACGCGCTACCAAGCACTCGTCATGCTGCAGCATCGACTGTATCATTGCTGTATTGTGCACTATGTTACAATCCATAAATACCAAAGCTCTGTGTTAGCGCAAAATGAGGATTCATAGTAGAACGCATGGGATTATATATATTAAAGCTAAATTAGTTTAGCAAAATGCGTCTCTGGTAGCCTTTGTTGAGTCAAATGATGGTACTGATTGATCTTTGTTTTTGAACACCACCATTGATTAAGCTATGGTTATACCGACACAGCGTTGTTTCCCTTGTCCCAATCGTATGTTGATACGTCACTGGAGGAATTGCAGTGGTTCTTCTTTCATGCACTCTATACTAGCTGCTTCAAGTATTTGCTCGCACGTCACACGAAAGCGCAGAAACAACACTCCTTCTCTGCTCGTATTGTCGGCAAACGTGGCCGGGCAAGGGAGCCATGTTAATGACTTGTTTATGATGTTCTGGTTAACAGTACTGGGATAATATTACAGGTGTTATGGTCCAAACGAATCATCACATCTCCAACAAGTATTTATCAACAGGATCTTCCATTATATCTTGTGCCACTCGTGTTCCTACCACACGTTCCAATTTGAGGACATCATATTTCGAGTATAGTACTGACACAGTACCACCCTTGTCTTCCATCATATTGAGTAATTCATGGTAGAACTCAACGTGATCTGGTAAAGAGTAGAACACAATGTGTTGTACGCCTTTCAGATTGTACCTGACATAGTTTATGTAAACGGTTGTGATTCTGACCCCCCTTAAAAAGTCACTATATTTATCAAATCACTTACCGATGAAAGAAATGTATTCTCTCAGTATAAAGCAGGACTTTGAGGTGTCCTTGGAAAAAGAGTGCACGTTCACGAGATACCTTTGACTTTGATGTATACCTGCGATGCCAGAAGTGAGCAAATCTGTTTCGGCTGTGTCTTAGATTCGAACGAGGCTACGTACTCGCTCAGTCCGGCGAACGCAACAGAGACAGAGCTCAAATGATTTCTGATTCTAACGAAATCGAAATAAGACGGAATCATGATCAGAGTTTGAGGCTGAAGATTGCGATGAATGGAAGGTAGGATCTATGGTAACGCTTTTGCTTGAGCGAACGAAAACTCCCTCACAGATGAAATTTCATTCACTGACGCTTGTCACGAAGTAGTTGAATCGAGCATCATCCGCTTCTGACACGCTTGATAGAGGTATACGCAGAAAGACCTAGTAATGGTTCTGTTGGCCTGGAAGTGTCGTCTTTCAATGCGAGTGCCATCCATACCTGAGGTATCTCAAGCTCGACCATACCAGCCACACCATTCAGAACATGTTTTGTGCGATACTTGCCCGCGATGTCTACATATTTCATTCAGTTTACTAATCGCGACCAGAGATCCGTGAATGTTCTCTCTTACTTTGACCAGAGTTGAACAATGAGTTGATTTCAGGTGTGACAAAGGATGAGAAGAAGAGCGTTTGACGTAAATACTTTGCCCTAGGATATCAACGAGAATCAGCATGACGTGCCTTCACACGACAAAGCCGGTGGACTCAGTTGGCATACTTGTCATCGAGATACCATAACTTGATCCGAGAAAAATCACAGTCATGAGGCTTTTTCGGTGTTTTATTCAGATTTTCGAACACGTTCTAACCAAGTGGGGATTTACGGTCACATAGGATGCTAGCAATAGAATGTATGCGCCAGGCAGAATACTCACGACGACATGATCCCAATTCTGCATCAGAAAAGTGTCGACTTCGTCAGCAATGACGATTTCAATGGATGACAGAAAGTCGACGGCGTCATCCCTATCACCAAGGACTGGATCAGAAGGTGATTCAACCAGCAAAAAGAACATTGTTAAACGACATGCAGTGACACGTACTGGTCATCCCCATACGGCAACCGCATACCTAAGGGTGATGCAACAATAATGTCTGCAGCATATAATGGCGAGAACAGCTTGACAGACTTCCTGTTTAATTTGATGCCGATACGAAAACAATCATCAACATTTCCCTCAAATGTCGCGATGAAGTCGTCTACATGATTCTCAGAGTCAGGTTAAGATTATACAACGTAGAATTGATCGAAGCGCAATTATACCTGGTTTCTTGGATTTTCGTTCCGGAATTTCCTCGCCAGGCCCAAACTCGTCTACAAACCTCTTCATGTTTTCCTTTTGACTAGCACCAGCCAATGCAATCAGGTTTTGGATGATCATGTACGCAGAGTTACGGAAGGGGGCTAGGATGAGCACTTTCGGTCGTGTAAATCCCTGATCTCGTAGGTCCCTATGACGTCATACCTTTAGAGTCATCAGCGGCGTGGGTTTACATAATATACGTACGTATGGGTAGCTTGACGGGCATTGTTCTTGAGAACTCGATCTCTCGTTCTAAATGATCATGGTCAGTTGATAGTTTTCGTCATGGCAAACGTAGCCAGGCAACACACATGCAGACATGATTCAAAGCATGTAGACAATACATGTTCCGATACGCAGCGCGATTCAAGTAGGTTGCGTCGGTAAACAACAGATCAGAGTATTGCGAAAATAGCCGATACAAAGCCAGCTGTAATGGTGAAAATGGGTTGGAGTTAACAACACTTGAGTTCAACTTTTGCCATGGTTCGTAGAGTCGATGCTTGATCTAGGACAATGACGAGTCAGCAACGTATGGGCGTAGGCCTGGGCTGGAAGATCACATGTTTGGCATACAGAAAAGTCCGACAAGGAGTTCCAAGTGTCGGATGCAGTCAGGAGACTTGCGTTGGTGTCTGGTATGTAGCGAATAACAAGGTGCAGTTCCGGGAGTTCCATGTCTGATAGCGAATACTTTCGTGCTTGCACTGAGGCGATGAGTTCATCCAAGACCTGTATGTTTTCTCCAAAGTGCGCATCATATGGGTCTGGTACGGCAGGTGAGGAAGGGGTAGACAATGTCGACGATGGCACCTACTCTTGGCATTGTCGGCGATAGGAGCATCTACGAGTGCATAGGTGGTAGGTATGCACGCATCATGACAATAACACTGGGACCAGGACTTGCCTTCATCAGCATGGTCATCCTCGCTGTCAGTCTTGACGGGGTCCGCCTTCTTGGGCTTCTTTCCGTTGGCACTGCGGACGGCATCATCGGACGAGGCAGGCTTCCTCTTCAGCTTCTTTGCCAGGGCCATTGTCTATGCGAGGGGTCGCCTCTACCTGGTTGATTCCGTCTGGATCTGGTCGATCGGTGCCAACTGTCAATGGCCATGTTCTGACCATAGAAGAAAAGGACCACATACAGCCCAGCAAGCGACATTGGAGACATGGCGGATACTGGTGCACCCCAGCAGCATGTCGCTCCCGGCAACGGTGATGTACCAAAGAACAGGAGATACCGCAAAGAGAAGCGTAAGTCGTGCATGTCCACAGCGACCGAGAATGAAGCGACCGGAGCCGCCCCATCTGACATGAACGCTCTCTTAGCATGGGACACGGATGACATCGACAAATGGGCCATCGAGCCATGGAAAGCTGACGACTACAAGGCCCCATTCCTGGAAGAGAGTTCATTTGCCACATTGTTCCCCAAGTACAGAGAAGCCTATCTGCGAGAAATATGGGCCCAGGCAACCCAGATACTCGATGCTCATGCAAGTATTCCATGTCCGTTCCCTCCATCCCTGATAGACAGCCCTAACTCGACATGTATGTTGCAGGGTATCGCTTGTGTATTGGATCTCATAGAAGGTAGCATGACGGTCAAAACCACTAGAAAGACCAGAGATCCATTCATCATATTCAAAGCCAGAGACTTTATCAAAGTACTGGCCAGAAGCGTACCCGTGCAGCAGGTGCGGTGTTTGTCAATCTGATGCAATGCATGGCGCAGTGTTGGACACTCAACTCGCTAGGCGTCAAGAGCACTGGAAGACGCCACAGCCGTCGATATCATAAAGATTGGAAACATCGTGAGAAACAAGGAAAGATTTGTGAAACGGAGACAGCGACTTATAGGACCAAATGGAAACACGCTCAAGGTCCGTCCCTTGAAGTTAGCAGCACCATGCGCAGTAGTCTGACTGCTAACAGTAGTATTGATAGGCCATTGAGCTGCTGACGAATTGCTATGTCTTGGTGCAAGGCAACACTGTCACTGCCATGGGTCCACACAAGGGACTGAAAGAAGTGCGAAAGGTCGCTGTCGACTGCATGAAGAACATACATCCCATCTACCATATCAAGGTACGACCAAGATTGCGTCCCTGTCTCTACCTGCTGCTTACAGACACGCACAAATACAGGAGCTCATGATTAAGCGGGAACTTGCCAAAGACGAGAAACTCAAGAATGAAAGCTGGGACCGATTCCTACCTCAATTCAAAAAGAAGAATGTCAAGTCGAACAAACCAAAGGAAATCAAGGAAAAGAAGAAGTACACTCCGTTCCCACCCGAGCAAACTCCCAGAAAGGCAAAATCTCCTCTATATTTTGGACCGACGGTAATGGCTGCTCACTTACCACATTTCATGTATAGATTGATGTACAGCTTGAAAGTGGGCAAGTGGCTGCTCAAGCTGCTCAAGTGACAAAAAGAAAGAAGAGGAAGGCCTCTGAAGCGGACGGTAGCGGTGTCGATCACAGTGACAGAAAAAAGTGCAAGGTCGAAGTGGAGGAAGCTGAATCAATGCCTACTGAAAAGGAGCTGAAGAGAAAGGTGAAAAAAGAAGTAGTCTGCTGAATCTGACGCCTAAAGTAATTGATTTTTCGTAACTATATTATCTATCTTGCACAATACAGCATCGCCTGTCGCCTTGGGTTGAGCCTCCTTGCGGACTCTGCCCTATTATTGAGGCATTATATATTTTCCAAACATGGCCAGCCAAGCAGTATTTGAGGCAATAAGACACAATAACATTGGATCTCTGCGGTCACTGCTGGAGTATCGGCCGGACAACCACAAACGGCCAGTGGATGTCAATAGTCGCAACTGCGACGGACAGACCCCCCTTTACTACGCAATTCTCCTGGGCAACTTGACTATATGCCAGCTATTGATCGCACATCCACGAGTCAATGTGAACACACCGGATATCGTGTCTGGATACACTCCATTACATCGAGTAAGTGTATGTTATGGAAACGTGCGGCATCAGTGTCGGTTAGCTTGAGGAGTACGAGTGCTCGCTCGAGGTAGAGTGGACCAACAGAGTAGGTGCAAACGCAGGGCCAGGGAACCGGCTTTCTTGCGGATTTATGGCACCAACCACACGGCAACAAATTCACCAACGACGAACGCCTCCGTTCGACGAGGGCTTGCAGTGTGAGAGTCGTCATCAGGTATGTCGCAAGACCTTCTTTCTCATAATATCCTTTGTCTATTCATCCATTTCCGGCAGTTCCTCAGTGTTCTTATCCAGTTTGCATGTTGAAATTGACGCGAAAAGACCAACTACCTACACGCGGCTTCTGTTGGTTGTTATGGCCATGCCCGTGCCTGTGGCCATGGTCCCCCGATGCGCAATGCTAGGCCACGGCTGCAAGCGCTTCCTCAAACACGCACTGAACATCAAACCCCACAGGTACATTTGACAAGGGAGATTTCCCGGCAGCGAGGTCCATCATACAGGTAGCATACAGACCAGATACCAGGCTCCCTTCCCCAGACACTCGAAACATCGAGGAACAAGAACAACCTAATCGACCATGGATACTGACATGACATATGAAGAGTATGTTTCTACGTCATCAGTTAATCGAACATATGAAAATTGTACATGTACATGTCTCACATGCAATAATCCTCCTCATCTACGTAGATCTATACAAATGACCTCTCCATATAGCCACCGATCATCTCCTTCTGCGCCAGTCAAGAAGCGACTATTCGGATGCAATCATGCTAATGGCCCGAATGATGGCTACGATACCATCATGCGCACTCCAAATCCAAAAGCAATGGTGGCTGCTGACGACGGGCGACCCATGGTGGATCTGATCAAGGCCCGTTGCTCGCCCGTCACTAGTCTAGCCGCCGAATTGACTTGTACGTTGGAAATTGGTGATGCAAGGTATGTAGCTACACTAGCATCCCATCCCTGCGACAATGTCCTAGCTTGAACTTCTCATCCATCCCATTCTAGTTCAATGGACAAAACGCCAAGAAAGTCACTACTCGCGGAACTAGCTCAAAAGGCAACATCATCAGATCAAATAGTAGTATCGCAACCCTCAACTGTTGCTGATGTGGTAGCTACCAATACATCTCAAACAAGTGCTGTCTTGGTTGAGGCTCAGCGAATCAGTGAACGACCCATGCTGCCAAAACCCAAGTTCGCTCCAAGACCCTTCATACGTAACAATACTGCTTCAGCAAGATTAGAATCGCCTGATAATGGTAAACGAGAAGCAATGGACTTGTTTGGATCGCCACCCTCCCTCGTCATTAATACCGTTAGAGCACCGCTATCATTATCAGGGTGAGTCGAATACTGGAGTTCATGCTGTTAGGCTGACAAAATGGCTGTTGGGATTCATACCCAACACAGAGTATTTCATGCATGCGTTCTGACATCTTCATTCGCTTGCTCTAGGCCAAAATCTGCAGGCACTAAGCCTCCTCTGTTTGCTGGCAATCAGAGGCAATCTGGCCTAACTCGGTGCGTTATCAAATGGTCTCTATCCTCGTATCTTTCGCTAAGGAATCCTATGCTAGTGAGTTTGAACTACGTAGTCCCCCCACTCATTGGAATCGACGAGGTCCTCAAAGTGCAGGCACTAGAGGTATCAATCTTGCACCCATACCTGTAAACATCTGTTGCTGTTAATCTGCATCGGCAATGCATCATGGTCAACTAACCAATGCAAACCCGACTAACACAGTTGCGCAAAGTTGGCAATGGACATGCATTACCACGAGCCCCAGCCTCAGCCCCACCGACTGTACCAATACAAACGACACCAAGTACTAGTGGCGCACAAAAGAGAGCAGCTGGTGTATTAGATCGATCTGTCTTGAGATCCTCTCCTAAACGGAATTTCCCGAACGTCCTATCACTAGCAAACCAAGTTTCAATGATGGAAGACGATGATGCTATGGAAATAGATGCAGAGTCCCGCAACCACCGAAACCCACCAACCAAGATGCGACGAACGTCAAGCACGTCATCTTTTGACGAGGATGAGATGGCCTATGTCTTACCTTCTCCCACAGGCATGACCCCGGTCGGATTCACCATGTCTCAAGGTATATTGCCATGCATTGAAACGGTTGAGACCGGCAAAGATGCATTCAAACGGATCTCTCCTGCCACTGTAAGTCGATGTAGCTAATCTTTACGCGTAGAACATTATGCAAAGAATGCCGTGCGAATATAATTGGTAACATTACCATAAGTACAGCTGGTGGATCTTTTGGAGGGCAGATACCATCAGCAGGTCGATTACTTCCACGTGGTGGATTGTCGCTTCCCATATGAGTTTGACGGTGGCCATATCATTGGTGCTGTCAACATTTCTACCCCTATTGATATGGCCAAAGCCTTCTTCCATCCCCCTTGCATAGACAAGAAAGTGGTCATTGTTTTCCATTGTGAATTCTCTTTTGAACGAGCTCCGGCCATGTCAGTATTGTGGATAGATTAGCGACTTCATTGTCGTCTCTGAGCACTGGAGCTTGTTGTTTCACACGTTATGACACATATAGGGCCGGACGATTACGCAAACTTGATAGATCATTGAATTTGGCCCACTATCCCAGTTTGTTTTATCCAGAAGTTTACATTCTCAAAGGTGGCTACAAGGACTTTTACACCGAATACAAGGTATGTTTTACTGGAGCGGTTGTCGGAAGGGGCGACAGTGTATTGACAATGGGAGCACTTGTAGCAACGGTGCTTTCCACAACAATATGTTGAGATGAACCATGAAGCATTCAAAACAGAATACCGACAAGGCGTAGCTATTCATAAACGCGAATTCAGGAAGACAAAATCCTTTTCATAGTGAATCTTTTAAGGCTTGCAATGGATGGCCGGAGACGGCACTAATTGAGAATCTCATGGTTGACATACCAGAGTGGATTTCGGACATTTGTATTTGGTACGAGGACCCCTTTCTATTTTTACGTTGTGCATTAGTATCCTAGCTTTTTGGATGTAATTTCGGAAAGGTGCAAACTCATGTATAGAGCTTTTGAATTAATGTGCGGATATAGGTGTATTAGGGTCCAGCGGTGTATTCCCAGGTGTAGTGGTTGAAGGCACAGTGTAATGACTTTTATCGACGCGGTACGTGTCCTTTGATTTCGCACGCCCACCCAGACTTTCGTGATTGCACCATCGTCGCTTAGCCTTCACTCCAGGTATGATTGCTCTGGTTACGACGATGACTGTAACTAGCGGTCAAGTTATCACTAATGACGGATTGCGTTCATGAAGGCGAGCTGATAACTGCGATGATCAATGCGTTGACTGAGGGCTGCTACTGCTCATGTGAACGCTGGTACCTATCCAAATATTTTTGCATTGTCTGTGCTCTTCTGGCGCGCCCAATGAGTTCTGTGTCGGTTTTTCCACGTTTGATCAAGTGACCGACTTGAATATAGTTACTAACGTACAGTCTAGTTAACGGAGTCAGTCAAATACGTTTTCTAAGGCCACAAACGAGTAGTGGTATCGGGCCCTGATTTGATGTGAATTAACTCGCAATGGCATTGATCCTGAATTTTTGTAATACGTATTATGTGTTACTAGGCTTTCGTTTATATATGACTAAATGGGACTGGTACAAATCACAAGGGTACGTGATAGCGTCTGAGTTAGTTTATGGCGACTAAATGGAGGCCTTTATGGATGGATTACGTCATGGCCCCATGTTCGTTCCGGCTATATATATGGAAACATATGAGAATGAAGACAGCCAAAAAAGCGGCAGTAGGAGATCTGTATATACCCTGATGATGGGATGCATTTGCGCCATGAAGGTTATAACCCACCTATTTACATGGGTTGAATAAAGAGGGTCAGCAACTGCGACAACTTTTGCAGATAAATCTTTTTGTTATGATCATCCGGTATCGTCTAAATTTCGGAACGTACATGAGCCAACAACAAACCAAAGTCATGACCAAAGCAGTTCGATGTACTCTACATTGGACGAGTGATTTAGGCTTGCAAAGTGCACTGACGTGTACAAAGTAATCAACATTCGAACAAGAATATACGAACGTACAATTGTTCTGCCGATTTTGGTATGAAATAGAAACCAGCGGTACCGAGAGCTGCTACTACGAACATAGACAGTAGGACTACGACGCCGTCTGGGACACCCATAGCTACTAATCTACGTGAAAACTTGGTCAATGTTTTGTGGTGACATGAGTGATTGAAGGAAGATGACATTATGGAAAAGTACGGGGTCATTTTGGTAGATTGAATGTTAAGTTTAGGCCTGGACTCGCGTCGGGTGAGCTACTATGCCATTTCTAGGATTCATCACGTCCATCGTTCATCGTGAACACGTCGACTGTATATTTAATCGCAATACAGTAGGAATGGACGGTGGAACATGCACGATCTGCAAGGAAGAATTCCGCGGACCCCATGTAGTAGCCAATAATAATGAATATCACAATGATTGCTTCTTGTAAGTCACAGTCATCTTCAGCTGCACCATCACCACTGACTCACCGTTTCGTGTATCGTAGGTGTCAGCAGTGTCTGTTACCATTCTCGAATGGAGTCTACTTTCAAGCGGAAGGGCGATTGCTATGTGGGGATGACTACGCAGTCTTGTTCGGGTAAACTGTCCTGCTGATCAAGTCGACATTTGTATTGACAGTGATGTTACAGATCACGGTGTGGGAGGTGTGGAGAAATCATCACAGGCAATGCGATCCATGCACTAGACATGAAATGGCATCCAGAGCATTTTATATGTCAGTCTTGTGGTAAATCGCTGGCGGGAATGAGTTTCTTGAAGAAGAATGGGAAGCCCGTTTGTAAGAGTTGTTATGCTAAACTCAATGCAGCAGGTATGGCTGTTCAGTTTGGCATTACCATGGCTGACCACGTAGACTCATGACCTAGAGGTCAAGTTCCAGAATCTTTGCGGACGATGCAAAAAGCCAATCACGGGTGTTGCATTGGTCCTCCAAGGGGAACGATTCCATGCTTATCACTTCACATGTGTCCGATGCAAACAAGAATTATCATCCGAAAATTGTACAGAGAATGAAGGAAAACTGTATTGTAACCTTTGTTATGATGGGTTGGCGAGCAAAATGTGTCACGCTTGTCGTGGTCCGATTCATGGGAGGTGCATTACGACTTTTGGAAGGAATTTCCATCCAGAGGTATGTGCATTGCTACCATTATGTTTTTTGATTGTTTTAGTAGACAAAAGGATAGTAGATACCGTTTACATAGCACTTTGTGTGTACTAAATGTGAAGGACCTTTCCCATCAAGTCAGTATTGGGAATATGGGAATAAACCATATTGTGAGACACATTATCATGAAATGATCGGAGCAATATGTGCACTGTGTCGTGAAGCCAAAGATGGCCAGTGTAAGTAACTGCTATCCCCGCTTTTGTTCACCGCTTTCTGTGTTGCTCAAGCAAAGATGGAGATGATAGTGGTGGAAGCATTGGGGCGTAAATGGTGTGAAGATCATCTACTGTGTATGGGGTGTCATGTGAGCTTAACATCGGGCAAGATCAAGTTTGTTGAATGGGATGGACAACCCTTCTGTAAGAGATGTTTCGAGAAGCTGCCGTCTAATACGAAGAAGAATGTTGTGCATTGTAAGTTCAATCGCTTTTGGGCTGATTGTATCGGGCTGACGCGTGTGTTCACGGTAGATGCCGAGATGGAACGAAGGGCGGAATATTATTAATTCATTTGCGCAGTTAGACATTTGTATTACGGAATACATTGATATTCATTGTAGGGCATCAAAGTTCGCGTTGTAAGGGTCTCCATCAAAACAAGACGACACAAGTGAGCTCGGAGGCACATCGACCATGACAGACAAGGTCAAGATTGCGTCGTCATTTCTGTTGGATTCGCCGCCAGGAGAAGTCAATGATGTCTTTAATGGTATTCATCAAATATTCACCATTATCTTGAAATCAGCTAATCTAATACATTACATCGCTATTACAATACGCCCCCAACACATCAGACATAAGGACACTCGTGTCCGACGATGCATCGTTACAAGAAGGAATAGGATCAGCATTCGAAGCATACAATACTGAACAACTCACTACTGCCACGATACCTGGTGTTAATCATCCTGTATGTAATCCGTCAGTATTGCCGGGGTATACACTGGGGTAGCGCTGATGCTGTATCGACCTAAATGTCGTAATCCAGGTCATCATATCGAAATATGGAGAAAAACCAGGTCGTGTATATCAAGATCCGCGGTCTGGGTATTCATTTACATTTGACCATATTCAAAGGGTAGGTTTGGCGACATCCCTACCTTTTCTGGCCAAATACATACTACCTCTGTACATTCACTAGACCGTCGGAGATGTGACCAGAGACAGTCCAGATACCAATTCGTATAGGTATGATCTGTCACTCACACCGTGTCGATCATCTATGTGCTTACTCGCCGATTGTCGTTATATCTCAGACTTGCAATGGACGATGCACTTCAACAATACGTATCTCAGCATTACCCAGACGGAGCATGTGCTGTCTACCACGTACCCTCCACCGGTTACCTGCACCTAGCCATAGTAGACTCTAGATACAATCCAAACAATTTTTGGAATGGAAGATGGAGATCTTGTTATGCCATTGCAATGGGAGGAAATGAATTGAGAGGATTGTTGAAATTACAAGTACATTATTACGAGGATGGAAATGTGCAATTGAATACCGAAAAGGAGATTGTCGCTGATGTTGCAAGTGGCAATGTAAGCCATCATCTTCGCGTCCCTTTGATTGTTAGAAGTGACAAGTCCCTTATGGTGGCATGATAGGATGAGAGGACATTTGCAAATGGTGTCATCAAACAAATCCTGAAGATTGAGAATGACTTCCAGTCGGTGTTGAATGAGAATTATGCTCAGTTGTCGGATAGCACTTTCAAGGCCTTACGTCGTGCCTTACCGGTTACGCGGAATCGTATTGACTGGTATGCTGTTGTCTGAGAACAACGAACGAGTTGCTTGCAACACTTTCGATTGACATGCTTCATTTATGTAGGAACGCTATAGGCGGTTACCGAATTGGATCGGAGCTTACTGCGTCTGCTGGTAGCAAGTAGAACTAATGATGGAGGTAGCAGGAATAGCGGTAGTACCACGGAGGGACAGGACTTGAGTAGTTTTCTACCACGTGTTGAATATATCCTAGTTAATATTATTGGAGCCGTCTGACTGACATGGCGTGTCTGCGTCGTTCCGGAACGAACGAGTTTCAGTCGGTAGAAAACACGCGCTGATGGCATGGAATTGAATGTTACAAGCTGGCTGCAGACATTTTTCAGGGGTAAACTGCTGCGTGGCCATTGTGTTGCAGAAGTCGGACAAAGCTCTTGTTCTCCTTGTTGTTCCGCCACGCTGTATGTATATGCATGTGCGCATGATACCACCCGCCCCATCAAACCCATAACTGGTAGTCGAAACCAGGGCCCATACTACAATTCCCATGCTCAAATCGTCATCATCATCGCTCCCATCAACACCAAACCCATCCAAATCCATAACAAGCACACGCACTCCACCGTCATCATCTCCCAAATTCAAACCAAGGCGCAAAGAATGGGATGCACGTATCGTATGTCGTTATGTATCATCATTCCACCGTTCAACCCCACTCCCAAAAACTAGACAACAGTGCACGACCTCACATCCCTGCGCCTCTCGCCATCAGAAACGCATCTGCGCAAAGAGAGCGCGAGAAAGTACAGCCCCCGGCACATCTCGCCACGTACGTCTCCCATTCTTGTTCTGCGGCGCCGTTGATGCTTGCATTGTGTAGGGACACACACAGCAAGCGCACCATCCGCCATCCGCAAGGCCGATGAGGTGGTTGATCTGGACCACGAGGTGGCCGCCTACACGAGAGGGGGGGTCGCGATATCAGATGCGGATGCAGATCTGGGATCGGTGAGCATCGAGTACGTGCGTCCTTGCAGGTGCACAGGGTCGGGCATGCGAATGGCGGATGTCAAGGACGGTTCGCCGGGTTCGACACAACGTGATTTAGAACTGCTGGGTCGTGCGTACGCATCGCTTGTTGATACCGTTGCGCAGCATGAGGAACAGGTATGCTTTCGCACGCTAGATCCAACATTGCATGCTGACGCCGTGGTTTAGATCAAGAGTATGGTGCTGAAATTGCATGATGCCATTTCCGAGAGCGCGAGGTTGAGGCATGAAGTGTGTGCGTTGAAGGGCAGGAGTGCAGTGAGCGGGAGTAGAGGCGACACGTGATTTGGGACCGCCGTTGGTATCGTTGTGTCGGCGGTGTGGTGGTGATTGTAGTGTAGATGTATACGTAAATGCCTTGTCGATGGACGATTTCATGTCCATCAAAAATACATTCAAACATTCAAACGCAACAAAAAAAAATTCGATCATACGATGATATCATGTTCTTAAACTATCGACTGAGTATATATTTGAAGTAATTATGCAACTTACGACGTGACTCTGTAGCTGATAAATTGGCTAGCGGCTATCCAATTGGATCCAATTTCCACGCTCCTTGACCTCTGTTGCTGTGAAAATGGACAATACAGCGTTTGAGAGGCGACACGAATGACACGCTGCCACATCTTCTATATCGTCTTTCGTCAGACCAAAAAGAACCAAGCACTTTGTCGCGCATATGTCACATTGTGACTTTCGTGTTATCAAGGGATAACACTTCAATCAATGGGATTCTTTCTGGGCTGTATGAAAAGCTGCAAGGGCTTGTTTGTTTTTCCGCAACAGTCAAAACTCTTGCGTATTATGTATATATACCTATTATCATATCTGACACATTCTACAGTGTTTGACAGCATAGAAGGATGATGTGAATCCAACTGAAATCTCACTACACCGCTATGGATACAGTTATTCGAAAGATCTGCTAAAGATGCAAACGATCTATCCGCGGAGGTTGAAGAGTTGGGGTGTGCAGTCAGGTTGGTTGATCCAGGCGCCCTCGCGGATGTTGATGAGTTATGTGAATGTATAGTCAGCCATGACAAGTTCAAAGATAGGTTGGCTGATATAAAGTCAGACCAGTTGTATTTCTATAGTAGAATAGTAGTGCCAGCAGATTCACCACTACCAACGTCAACGTCATACTCCAAACCATTAAGAGTGGTGAGACCATCGTCAAGATCTTGGACTCATTCAGCAGGTATATGCACCATTGCAATGTGAAGAAGATGTCACAAATATCAACGAGACGTCAACGAAAACCATAGTAGAGCTGATGCAAAAGATCAAGGCCGATGTCAAAAACCCCAAAATCGCAGCAAAACTTGACCAAGTCATCTCCACAAGTGATGATACCTCTATCTCGGAGATAACAAATGGTCACTTTACAAACATTCCGACGTCCTTAAATCTACCGTTGGCTTATAGCTCTGAGGAGTCAAAGATACCACAACTTGTGCGAACAGGTACACCATATCTCTGGAGTGGCAGTGGTGAGATTGATCAAATACCACACTACATGAACTGGCTTACCACCAATCTTTTATCCCAGGAACTTGTAAGGTAGGGTGCACAAATCTACAACAGTTATGATTGTTATGGAGAAGTGGAGCATTGGTTAATGTGAGACTGAAGAGTGATATCAGCCTAGTATCAAGAATTTATATGATCGATGCATCTTCAATACAAACATCCATCCATCATTACAAGGACCCATATGTACAATATATATATACATCCCATCTATACATCCATATTCCCCATCTCAACACCACGCACATACCTGAAGAGTGATGTCAGCCTAGTATCAGGGGTTTTCAATCTTGAGGGAAGATGAAGTGACTCTTGACCCCTTTTGTGCTTGACCACCCTTCAAGTTTGACAGCAGACCCGAAGGCTGACGTCATCGCGTCCAACCTGGCGGACACCGACCGGACAGCGATCGGTGATGTTATCATGTGATAACACACCGGTCACACCTGTGACAGTTACATATTAAATGCTAGTAATCATATCTCAATAAAGAGCGTTGCCACCGATCACTATTTCTTGTCACAACATAACCATCCTTTGCTCCCAACAAATTTATCCGGCACAACGGATGTTATCATTTATTATTCACGTAAGCGGGTTGTTTCCTTGATTTTAAAGAGAAAACATTCCCAGCTAAGCTGCTATCCTGCATCAGATATCCAGTATCCTATAATAATGGCATGGACAGTAATGAGTATAATGAATGGTTACTGGCAATGTCTCAAGAGTTTCATGCACACCGACAGATGAGAGAAATGTAGTAGGATCTAGATGGGTATATCGACCAAAGATTGATCCAACTGATAATGTCCAGTTCAAGGCTCGACTAGTAGCTAAGGGATTTAGTCAGCAAGAGGGTGCAGATTACCATGCGACATTTGTGCCTACGTTAATGCATCAAACCACTCCAATGTTCCTATCATTAGTAGCAGAGTTGGATTTTGAGTTACATCAGATGAATGTAAAAACAGCTTTTCTTCAGGGTGGACTAGGAGAGGAAGTATACATGGAACAACCTGAAGGATTTGTTGATGCTGAACGATCAGAAGCAGTCTGCCTATTGAAGTAGTCAATATATGGGTTAACACAGGCACCTCGTAATTGGAACTCAACACTACATAATAGACTTACCAGACTAGGATATAAACAGATGGTAGTAGATCCATGTTTCTATATACGACGTGATGAATTGAATAAACTAGCCCTTTTGGGTGTGTTTGTCGATGACATGGCTATAGCAGGATCTCCAATTAATCATCCTCCTGCATCTTGTACGAGCCAAAGGTTTCGTCTGGAATGTTTTTAAGCTTCCCTACATAGTTATAACCAAATCCTTTCGTGTTCATGAATCTCGAGCGGATAATATCCCTTTGTCTGTTCAATTCCAAGAGATTTCGCTGCAGACAAAACGAAATATTTGAGTATTTTATTGTGGCGTTGTGCCCCATGATACGGAAGTATAAGTGGCAGAACGACACGACGGTCACCTTTGTGGCAAACCCCTTCTCCTCACCAGAATCATGCTGCACAATTTTGCTTTAATTGTGAATCTTGACGTCAACGTCACCAGCTCCTACTGTGGCAGGCGCAAGCCCGATTCCGCGGGTTAATGTGATCATTAATGAAACCATCAGCAGACTCGAGACAGGCCATCAAGTTTTGAGCCTCCATGAATACCTGGTACCACCGGGATGTGATGGGTGCTGACAAAATGTTCAATATTGGTCAATATACTTCGATACTAGTAGTTGGTAGTAGTTACTAGTACCAATGTATCCCCTGAAGAGCTTTTTCAGATATAAGAATACATAGTGTCTTTGTTATTATTGAGAGTGCTGTGATGTTCTATAGTAGGAAAAGGTGCATGCATGGAAGTCGATCATGCTCGATGATAGTAGTAGATATTAATTAATGTATTATACTATAAATGCGACGTTGTCATAGTTCCATATCCTTGGCTTCATCTTCAGAAAACGATCCTACTGAACTCATATCGTCGTTTGACTCGCTATCTTCCGTTGCTGCATCTGCTGCCTCCTTTGTTGCATATCTTGTCACATAGTCTATGTTGTGAACAGCATTAGCCAAAGATATTGATCAGGCAGGCTGGGGTAGGCTGGATCTACCTCGAACTTTCGCTTCATAAGCGGTTGGCTCTCGCATCAGTAAAGCGGCAGCCTCGCCATTCAAGGGATCAGTTGGGTTAGGGTACCTTAGCAGTTGTGGTAGGAAGACTTCAAAGATGTTGATCATATCTATGCATTGCATGGGATGTGTTGGATTGATTGTGAGGGACTGGATGTTTTGCCACCTACCAAACATGGGACTCCACGTTTGATTGATGACATCCAAACAGACAGACCCAGATCTAGAAACAGTGCAGGAAAGCCTGAATACAGTAGGTGCAGGAAACACAGTTTTTCGCCCAGACAAGACATACAATTCATCAATGTTTGGATGGAAGATCTTGTTCATGAAACCAATGGAGGGAGATTTGTAAGGATACTGATCGGGTAGTTCAACATGAACTTTCCATATCCCGGTTGCGAATGGTGCTATGTGATTGCGGTTGCATTGAGTTGGTGCAAGGTTTGGTCCAGTATTGTGGACATACTATCCTTTGGGCCGAGGAATCGAACGTAGAACTCTATGGTATGGGAGTACTAATGGTGAGCGCAATTGACACAAGAATATGCACTAGATATGCTACCTTGCATGTTGTCATTCACCAGAGTCACTTCATAATCGCTCATAAGTCTGGATCGATTTAGATGAGGGTGTCAGGCTGCACAGAAGGGCTTGGCGGTACAGGATAATATCATACATACAGTTTCATGACGTCGGTCTCAATTCGTCGACGCGGTGAACTCACTAAAATTGATGTTACATCAAAGGTGTGTGTCAGTCAAGCAAGTGATACGAATGGAAGGGAAGAGCAGATAGATCCATGTCCACAGCCGTATTCGCGTTGACGTACTATTTCGTGGGTCCTTTGCCTTTCGAACAAATGAATGAGTTGGGTGATTCCTTGCGCAAGCGAGCGATGATGTACGGGCGGATGTGACAATGTGACGTTAGGCGATAGATGTTTCTTGCGCAGGACAATAGGAACGGATAGTGCTTCAGTACAGATGTTGATACAGGAATGGGCCCAGCAACGCTAGTATTCCGCTCCTCTCGTGGTCGCTCGACTGCAGGATGATGTGGTCAGGTGCAAGTTCCCGTGACTTTTATTCGGTGCCAGCTCAGCGGTTGCAGGAAGAGATGAGGGTGTAAAAGGCGCGACTTTATTTGTGCGGCACTTCCAATCCAACATCACACTCATATCCGTTAACTTCTTCGTGCCTGATCTTGCCTGACCAATGCGCTGGCTGCTAAACGTCGCGAGAGCCAGCCTTATCGGCCGCAGCGACCGAAACGTCACATAATAGTCGAGAAGCATACATGCTGCAATAATACATATACACATAATATTACAATATAACACGATATAATACAGTGTCCGACATTACCATAACCACCTATCCACTCATTCTCACTCACTCACTCACTCATCCTTCTTCACCCTCTTTTCTCCCGTTTTATTACTACTACTACTCCGTTCACCCTCACCATTACTTGTCGCACCAGTGCCAATCCGATGCACAAACCTCCCCACCTGCCAAAAGCCAACGGCATAACACGTCCTGATAACTACCAGGTCCTTGGCCATCTTGACAGAATCCACCACCAAATTCATTTTAGTTCCAGGTACCTCATGCCAATTAATGGGCACTTCAATTACGGGGATTTTATTCCACGAAGCTAATAGAAGCATTTCGATATCGAAGATAAAACCTTCGACGTGCATGTTTGGGATGATGGACTGTGCAGCGCGGCGAGATAAGAGTTTGAAACCGCATTGCGTGTCTTTTATGGAATGGATACCCAGAAGGAGGAGAAGTGTATGGAAGGAGTGCATCAAAAAATTACGGATTAGTGAGCGCTATTGTTGGTGGAATGAAGTATTGGCAGTATGTCAGGGAACAACGAGGGAGAGTGTACTTTGACTACGGCTTCGGTGTTGACCATATGAGCTCTTGATCCAATGCCAACCGCTAATCCATCTTTAAGTATCTTTTTGGCTTGGGATTCTAGTTTGTCAAGATCCGAAAATTTGGCAGCTCCGTCAGCATCAGCAAATAGAATCCATTCGCCCCGGGCTGTCAGCATTCCCTAGGTGTGTATGGATGGTATCGGAGTCAGCTCCATTGGAGTGCCTGTGAAGTGACGAGAGGCAGGTCGATAGACGGTGGACGTACTTGGGTTACAGCGCCGCCCTTGCCTCTGTTTCTGACGAAAGTCAGAACCCTGCAGTCTTCACACCTGTTTCTCTTTGCCCACAGCTGCACGACTTTTGTGGTGGCATCGGTACTGCCATCATCAACGACAACGATCTCATACGTGTAGTGGGGCTGTGCCTTCTTCCTATCTACAAAGTAGAGCAATGCTTCATCCAGCATACCGACGATGCGATCCTTCTCATTATAGGCAGGCACGATGAGGGAAGTGGTTACTGACTGAGCAGGAGCAGTGAAGAGAGATGGATGGTGGAGCCGTTCGGACGTGATCGGATGTTCATACTCGTCTTCGATGGCAAGTGAGTGCCGCGGCGATGGGGCCAGGATAAAGATGGTGACGAGGAAGAGGGAGAGCAAAAAAAGGAGCACGAGCAAAAGGATGGTTGTGTATTCCATGACGGCACCTCTATGATTACAGTGCGATGATGTCTATTTTGTGATGATTTCGGGTAAGAGACGACAGAGTTTGGCGTTGGAGATGTGAGATGTGAGATGTAATGTGTTCCTTGAGCAGAAAGCGCCGGATTTCGGTCCTTGTGGACTAACTGGATCTATGCGACTATGTCGCTGATGCGTTCTCCCTCTCCTGTTGATGTTGACAGGATCACAGATTGATTTGAATTGACGCGTCATGTCGTGTTTATGACAATAACGCCGCGTGATGCGCCTACCCAATCACATCACACATTATACTGTCTCCATTATCAGCAAGCTTAGGCCTCTTGGATACACCATTGTTGGCGTCAATGAGAAGTGTCGCGGTTTTCACGAGATTGTGAAGAGGCAATACTATGGCGCAGTGTATGCAATGCGCAACAGCGTATGAACATTCGCATTGTGTCCTAGATGCTTTTGAAATACATCAACCTTCGTATGGACAAGAAAGGAAACATGCAACGGCTGCCCAAGAGGTCGGGTGCTCGCAATGCCTCCTTCGCTCGACTAAGTTGGATCAAGGGCTTGTGCCTTTCTGAAGACGTGCCAGCCCAGGACCGTCCGTCATGTAGAGATTAATGAGTAGTTAGCTCCCGACCCCCTTAACGCTTTTGTTGCAACACGCCAGGAGAAATTATTCACGCACACAGATGGGCAGACGCCTTCCTAGCCCTTCGTTCGACCCCTACGAAAAACTCTTTGTCTACGCCGCCATGAACTTCTTATCAATGCATTAAAGAACTCCAATTTCAAAAGGCTCCCTGAGCTTAATCAATAACGCCCCAATTTCGACGTCTCTCCAGCGATCTACGCTGGTAAACGCACCGAGGGATAGCTGTTGATATGATATCACGTTTATGTGATACACATGGTAAAACTTCCAGCGCATTTCAGTGCTTACGTGCTGCAACAACATAACCCGGCCAACAGGCCAATCGATAAACAAAATGAATCACCCCAGCTTCATAGCTTTCGTACTCTCTTGTACCAATTGATCAATCCATTTGTACTTTCATCATGAGCAGAGATGTCATTATCGCCCTCCAACTCGGGTAAAATCACTTTGGCTAGTTGCTTGCCTAGTTCCACACCCCACTATAACGTAATCAATCAGTTGACAAAGTTCCTCAATGCACCAAAACAATAATTGGCCTCTCGACAAACGATCCCCGGCACGGCCCTCAGACAGGCATACTTACTTGATCAAAGGAGTTAATATTCCAGATAACACCCTGTGCGAAAATCTTGTGCTCATACATGGCAATCAGCGCCCCCAATGTAAATGGTGTCAATTTATGATACAAGATGCTATTCGTAGGCCTGTTCCCACTAAATATCTTATGCGGTACTAACGCGTCTCTTCTTTCCCCTTTAACACCTTCCTTATCCAATTCGGCTTCAACTTCAATCTTACTCTTCCCTCTCATGAGTGCTTCAGTCTGAGCAAAGAAGTTCGATAGCAGGATTTTATGATGTAAATTATCACGTATTGGATTTTGGGAATGAATTGGTGCAAGGAAATCGGCTGGGATGACTTTGGTTCCTTGATGAATCAGTTGATAGAATGCATGCTGACCGTTCGTTCCTGGTTCTCCCCAGATTATGGGTCCAGTTTGATACGTAGTGATGAATTCTGAGTTGCGCGTTACGGATTTGCCGTTTGATTCCATATCACCCTATTGGTATTTTGGGTTAAGGTTTGCGTACGATGGGGAATGTTTGGGTGACTGGGGGTGGTAACCCCTGGCTCCCCATATGCGTACCTCCAGACAAACCACCACCGGGAACATTAACTCACCTGTTGAAAATATGCAGGAAATCTACTCAAATACTGATCATAGGGCAAAATCGCATGAGTTTGAGCACCAAAGAAATTGTTGTACCAAACACCTAAAACCCCTAATAAAACCGGTATGTTCTTTTCCAATGGTGTATTGGCAAAATGCAAATCCATGCAGTGTGCACCCTTCAACAGTTGCTCAAAATTTTCATAACCAATGTATATCGATATGGATAACCCGATTGCAGACCACAGAGAGTAGCGACCACCGACCCAATCCCAGAATTCGAACATGTTGGAAGCAGAGATTCCGAATTTTGTCACAGCTTTGGCGTTAGTTGAAAGTGCTACAAAGTGCTTTGCAACGTGTTCCATCTGTTGGTGGATAGTTAGTGGGTTTCGGAGGTGGTGTATGACAGATACATGATAAATAGGGTAACATGGGAAAGCAAGAACCAGTCAAATACAACACCTCGCTTGATGCTCACTTTTTGCGCTTTGACCAAGAACCATTCCTTGGCAGTAGTAGCATTCGTAATGGTTTCGATAGTGGTGAATGTTTTGCTGGCTACTATGAATAGAGAGGTTTCTGGATCCAATGCCTTTAAAGTTTCGGCCATGTGTGTTCCATCAATATTACTGACAAAGTGCACACTAGAGAGATCTCTCTAGTCAGTAAGTTGTTGAAAGCACATACAATACACAATGGACTTGCTTGAGTCCCTTTTGGGCATAAGGCTTCAATGCCTCAGTGACCATTACAGGTCCCAAATCAGATCCACCAATACCAATATTGACGATATCGGTAATCTGCTTGCCAGAGTAACCCTTCCATTGACCACTTCTGATGGCGTCGCTGGTTGCCTTCATTTGTGCCAGTACTCTGTTGACTTCAGGCATGACATCCTTTCCATCGACATAGATAGGCGTATCGGACATATTCCTCAACGCAATGTGCAGCACAGGACGATTTTCCGTAATGTTGATTCGTTCACCACCGAACATCCTACGGCACCATCCGTGGACATCGGCCTGTTTAGCGAGATTGAGCAACAACGACATGGTCTCTGATGTGACACGATTCTTTGAATAGTCCAGGAAAATGAGAGGGTGGGAGGCTTCATTCGGAGCGAATGTGGCGGAGAATGTGCTGAATCTGGAAGGATCATGCTGAAATAAGGCGGGCATGGACAGCAGCTTGCCAGTGGTGTCGTAATGATGCAGCAATGCTTGCCAGGCCGGAGTGTCAGTTAGCAATGGCATGTGGGGCGGGCAGGTGCTGGAGTGGATGTGTTATGATGACTGTCCTCTACGTGCGATGCTGTCCTGAGTGCGATCGCTTGCTTGGCTGGTTGGGTATCAAGACTTGCTTGCTTTATAGACCAGCGGCTCGAGGCGAATGGAGTTCGGCGGTGCAATCCTATGGATGCCCATGCAGCATCCAACGCGTGTCGGCCAGCGTATGTATGCTCACACGGCTCATCATGGATCACCAGTTTTCAGCTAATTAAGCTCATATAAATTCACTTGAAAGCTCCAGAAACGGGCGAATGAGCAGCAACTCGATGTTTACTCATAACCGACTTCTTGCAATCATGCTTCCGGTTAGCGTCTTCACTCTCGGCCTCAATCATGGCCATCGTGCGGAGACACTGGCCAGTTGTCACTCTGAATCAACCTCATATCCTGGACAAAGTCTGCATTTAACATCATTTGTGATCCCGGTCATTGAATGAGAAGTGGAACTTTGTGGGTCACCACGAGTACTATGAGCGTCATTGCACACAATCCCTACATTTCTCTCCCATACCCTCAACAACCCAAACTTCATTTTTTACTTACCGGCCCTTTTGACCCACATCGTAGGGATTCCCATGCTTTAATGCCATGAATCTGGCAAGCCGATTGTGGTGCAAGTGATAGGTCTCGGAATAGGGCGACCGCAGGCTGGCTATGCGTTACTTACGTGTGTTCGCATTGATTGAGCAAGACTCGTCGTCATTGTGCTATGGGGCGTGCCATTTCCGCAACACCAGGCTGAAAGGATTTAATCTTAATTTGTCTGTAGCCCCCGCCCAGTTTGTTCAACCCTCTCAATTCGTGCTCTCTTTTATGGTTGAGACGCTTTACGCAACCGCCGACCCCCGTCACACAATCCAATTAGCGATCGCCCACAAGTAATATAGCATTGCATATATTCAAACATGTCCGACGCCGAATCTGTAAGTACCTTGTACCATGTACCATGCGTCCGCCCCTGTACACACATGCTCGAGTCACCTACTTAAACGGTCTCAAACAACAGGCATCTACCAACGAGACTATGGACGAGGCCCAAACTGCAATCACCACTAAATGTGAACCGTCGCTATTTATTACGGTGAGGAAAAGCTTTCAAACGTACACTGTCCAACCACCGTATCAAGCTCATCGACGTAACTACCCACACACTAGACTTGTCCAGATCCAGAAGCGATCTCTGAAGTCATTGCAACTAACAACAACTTGGGAGATGCTGTAGTCCAAGCTATCGAGTCAAAGGGGGAATCAACTTCACCATTGTCCGCTATTGAGGTTGACAGAGTTATCCACGAGGCTCAATCACCACCTCAAGAAGATACGGTAGATGAGATTCTTGAGCAAGCCGATGAACTGGCACCCGCACCACCCGCTGATGCTGAACAAGAGGACCAAGCCATTGAGGCAGCTCTACCACTGTCCACCGCCGACGCTGACAGAGCAATCGAATCTCCAACCGAAGAAGGAAAGGTAGATGACCAAGTAGTCAATGAACTAGTGTCAACACCCCCCGCTGTCGCTGAGAAGCTGGACAATGTATACCAAGCCATTGAATCAACGGATGAACTATTATCCACAGCCGACATTTACAGAGCAATCGAATCACCAATTGAGGAAGGGAATGTAGATGAGTATGAGGTAGTCAAGGCCTCTCAGGATGAGAATGAGGTAGTCAATGCATCTGAGGATGAGAATGAGGTAGTCAATGCATCTGAGGATGAGAATGAGATAGTCAAGGCATCTGAGGCTGAGGATTTAGTGTCAACACCCCCTGTCGGTGATGATGAGAACAAGATTGAATTACCTGTAGTAGAAAAGCTGGTTGACCTGGCTGTAGAAGAAAGGATGGCTGGGCCTGATGTGGGCGAGAAGGAGGCAGTGCCAGCTGCAGAAGAGAAGCAGTCCGAAAATGTGCGGGAATCTGTGAAAGCCGCTACACCACAAGGTACTGTCATCCGTATTGTCTCGAGTCCTTGATGCATCAAGCAACTCAATTCAACTCGCATCTCCAACCAGCAGAAACACTTAAAAGCGAGGCGAAACCCCTCCCAGTGCCGATTGCTTCGGTAGCACAAGCCAGAAAAGCCCATTTCGAACAAGTAGGATCCGACAATGCTAAATCTGCGCAGGGTTCTGAAGCAAATTACCCGAAAAGCACTGGCAAAGTCATTGCAAATCCGTCATTAGAATGGCTCACGGCTCAACTGAATCATGTGGCCAGTAATGATCCATCCTTGACAGAGTTACAACTTGATGATAGTCACAGGTTGAATTTTGGACCCAACCAGCAGGAGCAGTTGGGTAAAGCCTTGGCCAGTAACACGTATCTGACAAAGTTGACAATGGCGAATTTGAATGTTGGGACTCCAGCTGCTTTGGCCATTGCAGAGGTATGGTCGATTTATGGTCGTTGTTCATGCAGAGTGCTAACCAGGCTGGACAATCTAGTCATTGAAGGTTAATCGAACCCTCGAATCTCTCAACTTGGAAGACAATTCGATACAACCAAACGGAATCAAAGCTTTAGCAGACGCATTGAGAGAGAATAGTGTGTTGGCCGAGTTGAAAGTGGCTCGACAGAAACACAAACAAGGTGCAGAAGCCGAAGTTGCATTCCAAAATGCCTTGCAGAAGAATGAAACGTAGGTATTTGGCGTTTTAGTATGGGCACTTGCAGTTTATAATAGCTCACGGTTTCACTTAGGTTGATAAAACTGACCATGGTGATCCAGGACAAGGGGTGCAAAAACAATATTGAGCGGTACTTGACGAGGAATGTTGAGATTGCCAGGAAGAAGCGATTTGCCAAAGCCAAGGAATCCGCAGCTGCTGGGACAGCATGATTCACGTAATATCGGGATATCTGACTAGTGTGGCTGGTTTTTTTTTATTTATTTTTTGTTAATCTGTTTGGAGTTCTGTCTGTATCTATCTGGCGCTGCTCTTGAGAAACACATTAAGGTTAACAAGAGTCTAATAACTTATATGAGGTAGAGGTTGCGTGTTATGTGATGTGTGAAGAAAGAGTCAATCTTGCAGCGTCTGCAGACAGGGAATGTGTGAATGGCGGATGGTCTGTGGCATTCCAGCGGGTCACAGCATTCGTTTCAGGACCTTGATCCTTCTCACATCCTCGGGGTTCAGTGTGGTTGCAGTCTGGTTTGCCCTTTACAGTAAAAGTGCGGTCAGCACCAGGGATATTTATTATTGATATGAGCGACTTACTCTTGTCCCCTCTTGATGAGGTGATATGCTGCATAGATGACGGGCAGGATGTGCAGACAGATGATGAACCGCAGCAGCAGCCAGCCTATGGAGCCATTATGCTCGTCCAGTGAGTCTGGCTCGGGGGATGTAATGGGAGGCATATGCACACTGATGGACATGCAAGGTTGTATCCCGTGTGGACGGGCACCAGCTGCTTGGATCAGAGGATGGAGGATGGAGGATGGAGGATGGAGGGTAGAGGGTGGAGGGTGGAGGGTGGAGGCAATATGGTAGCAGGATGGTGCGTGGTGCGTGGTGCTGCTCTATGCGACAGTGGCTGTCGAGATGGCAGGCAGGCAGCGATGATTGCGCACGCATGGACAACCCCATGCACGGGGCCATGCATTGCTTCGACGGCGGCTATGCGAGTTACATGCTTGTCTTGCTTGTCTCGCTAGAGCAGCATGTGCACATGGACCCCGGAGTGCTCGCTGATAGGAAGGACTGGACTGGAAGGCCATCGCATGGCTGCTCAACTGACCACGGAAGTTATCGTGCTATTATATTCTGGTCGGCATTCCATTCCATCAGGTCGGCCAATGCCATGAAGCGCCCGCCGTACAGGCGCCACCGGGCCCGTGTCCGTGGCCTCCCTACATGCCGTTGCGGGACATCAAAGCTGCTCGCATCCGGAGAATTTGGCTCAAAGATGATTCTCCAGCACGATCATCATCACCGCTGCGCAGCGGAGGATTCATCCGCCCTGAATTTGGATGCATCACACACGCCTGTCGTCATTCAGAGCCTAGCTTCCTCACCATCCATCATCCGCCCCACGCACTAATACGGCTTCCTCCTAGCAAGCTTCCGTTGGTCCATTCCTGCCATCTCGGAACTCCTGCCACTACTCACGATGCCGGCCAAGACCATGCCTGTCAAGGCTTCGACGCATCAGAATTGCGCGAACCCCCCCATGGGGAATCCTTGGGGAACTCAAGTATCCAGAGACTCTCCAGACTACCTTGACCCCCAAGATGCCCAAAATCCAGTGTATTTTGACATCATTCCCATTCCCAACTTATTCACCCATGTCTTGGTAGTTGCCATGGTGTCTCTCCTAGGCATGTTTGCCATGGTGTGGCTATCAAGAGCCCTCCAACTTGGCCTACTCTTCCCATTTTGGGCCCCGACCGGTGTATGGGTTGGATCTTTATTCCGGAAGTCCACACTACCCTATTATCACCTCATCGTATCCATATCCTTCACCATGGCCATATTCGCTGGATTCATCACCGCCATACCGCTCCCTGATTGTGCCTACTATGCCCTCGTCAACGCCTTCGAATGTATCTTTATATACGTATGCACGCGAGCCGCCATGCGGGCCGACGGCTTCGACTGTGGTAGCGGTCGACATTTGTTGATATTGACAGCATTCACCATCATTGGTGCAGTTGTATCTGCATTTCCCGCGGCTGCTATACTCAATCACGCCTATAATGACTCCACCACCTTCACTCGCTCATTTGGTCCTTATTTTGGATCGGAAATATCCGGTGTAGCGCTCTTCTCCTTTGTCATTATTGATGGTCACAGATGGACGAGGGTTGCCTCAAGAAACCTTGGTGACCCGGCATGCCTACTCCCCTTTTGTATATATGCATTCCCTCCTGTTGCCGCCACAGCTACGCTTTCGGTGTTTGCTCCCATGTGGACTTTGCCTGTCGGAGCCGGTACGTAACACCACCCAAGTCGCCGCCTTGTCATGCGCTCATTCATCCATACTCTAGCAACTTCCATCCCACTCGTACTCGTCAGTGGCCACAACTATGGATTAGCTGGTGCATCACTCGCCATGCTGGCATACTGTATACTATCAGTCATTGCATTGTTCAAAGCTCAACAACAAATTCCTTCCTCAGAGTTCTCCGTCCTCCATCTCCAACTCATACAGGTTACCATGGTTGCCATGGCTGCTCTACAGTGGCACTTTACAAAAAAGTCGATAGAAAGGCGAAACTATGTTGAATCTCTAGTCGACAAGCGAACCCCGCAGCTACGTCTAATGATGGATGAATCTACGAAAGCCAAAGAATCCCATGGTAC
>QEAN01000088.1:2977-16634 GCA_006535955.1 Synchytrium endobioticum | reverse complement strand
GGATAGACGCGGAGGGTGTATCCCAACACCCAGCAAGCCAAGGACTCTCTCGTAAGCTCCTTGCGCACGTTTCCAGGGTCTTGGGGAAGGGCGTGATTGTAACGAGGGGCCTTTGATTCACTCGTTAGTACATATGTTGTACATGATCCAAGAGTTAAAGCATTGGAGGGTGAAGTCTCCAATAACTCTTGGGTTTTATATCACAAAACAAACAAGATTCAGATAATAATAGACGCGTTTGAGGATAGCTTCAAGTAGGCGAAGTATCCGATTGTCGCGTAATCGTGACAGTGATGTGAATGGTCCCACGGTACCATCACAGTCTGGACAGAGTCTCGACTTTCGGAACTCGTCGATTAGATAGTAGGCTTTGTGGTTCCGACGCAGAAGCATGCGTCATCCCACGGTCTTGGTTGAGGTTTTAAATCTTGCCGTCCGCCCTGCATCGCTCCAGTCTCCCATTACCACGGTGAACTCGCTACCGTACTTCATGCGCCGCAAAAGCCTCCCTTCCGTTCTCTGGGTGTCCGTAGTCAGTGAGGGGCTCACCGCTTCCTCTAAGTATAAATAATGTGTTTGTAACAACACCTCAATATGTTGTAGTTTTAGACATATCGCCTCAATGCGATATGGAGCCACAGTCCCACCAGATACTCACATAGTATCTAACTACTTGCTCAAGTGTAGTTCCACCCTCGACTTGTGTTGTCTACCCTTGATTGTTGTTAAGTCTGTGTGTCTTAATTGCAGTGATGTATTGTACAACAGTGACCCTCACAGCTTGCACAACAATGCTCTCGCGGTAGGTGTATTACGTAACAATCTCGCGTAGATTCGTTACAGTGTTAGCATATTCTTATTCTAAACAGTGCCAAGCTCTTTAAGCCATTCTGATTGTAAGTTCTGGGGCGCTACTTTCTCTGATATATAAAGATCTCACATCAATACTATGCCCAACCCAACTGTTATATATCGACAATGTCGGGGTGGGAGATTACCTCCGCTGAGGGGTCGCCACACGTCAAATCTATGGCGTCATATGTCCGACTTAAGCAGATGTCCCACGATAAGCGGACGAATCGCTAAGCCGGACTCGGGCTGTCATCTATTTAACCGAACGTTTTCTTCTCAATCAATAAAACATCTTTCCTCATCCATCCATCTATACGTGCATATACAACACCAACGTTTCATTGGTTAACACAAACCGAGTGCGGTATACTGGCACTACAGGGTATCTGATAGGTTACGTGCTGAATGGCCATCATCTTCTAGCGCCTCGTAAACGCTACATCGCTGTCGCATATTCGCCAAACGACAGGCGACGGATGAAAGGAGTCCAGGCGGTGTCAAACAGTACCATTTTTTGATACGAGATGCTGTTCAGGGACATCGTGTCAATGGCTTCGAATGTATCTTTATATACGTATGCACGCACGCCGCCATGCGGGCCGACGTCTCCGATTGTAGCCGCGGTCGACATTTGTTGATATTAACAGCATTCACCATCATGGGTGTAGTTATATCTGCATTCCCCGCGACTGCTATACTCAATCATGCGCCGGGACAATGGCCAACACCGCTATGTCCGCGCATCCAGCTTCAGGACCAACGATCTGGTGCATTCCATGATATGGATCGGTACCACCGGTAAAACACCACCCATCACCGGATCACCATCGCAAGGTGAAAGATGCGATGAACCTTCCATTCCCAAGGACAAATCCTTACGATTGATGCACCAAGATGCCTGGGTGATAGCATTACATCCCGGAGCTACCTATATTACAGGTGCAGTGGCTTTCGACCACAACCACCGTCACCAAGGACATAATCGGGCTATCACCGCCAAAAGTCTCGCCCATCCTGAATGGCTGCACGGAGATGTACTAGGTTATTGTCCATAGGCATACATGCCAATACATCAAGGGGGCTTTTATCGACTCGTTAATACATATGCTATGCATGATCCAAGAACTAAAGCATTGGAGGTTGAAGTCCAATAACTCTTAGTTTTTATATTTAAAGAATAAGGTGATAATGATCACGTTTGAGGATAGTTTCCAGAAGGCTGATAGTCGAGTAGTCGTGACACACTCTCATAAGGCTCATAAAGCTGACACACTGGTTGTGAAAGAGTGTGAGAGAGAGCTTAACGACATTGTATTTCATCACGCCGTACAGGCGCCACCGGGCCCGTGTCCGTGGCCTCCCTACATGCCGTTGCGGGACATCAAAGCTGCTCGCATCCGGAGAATTTGGCTCAAAGATGATTCTCCAGCACGATCATCATCACCGCTGCGCAGCGGAGGATTCATCCGCCCTGAATTTGGATGCATCACACACGCCTGTCGTCATTCAGAGCCTAGCTTCCTCACCATCCATCATCCGCCCCACGCACTAATACGGCTTCCTCCTAGCAAGCTTCCGTTGGTCCATTCCTGCCATCTCGGAACTCCTGCCACTACTCACGATGCCGGCCAAGACCATGCCTGTCAAGGCTTCGACGCATCAGAATTGCGCGAACCCCCCCATGGGGAATCCTTGGGGAACTCAAGTATCCAGAGACTCTCCAGACTACCTTGACCCCCAAGATGCCCAAAATCCAGTGTATTTTGACATCATTCCCATTCCCAACTTATTCACCCATGTCTTGGTAGTTGCCATGGTGTCTCTCCTAGGCATGTTTGCCATGGTGTGGCTATCAAGAGCCCTCCAACTTGGCCTACTCTTCCCATTTTGGGCCCCGACCGGTGTATGGGTTGGATCTTTATTCCGGAAGTCCACACTACCCTATTATCACCTCATCGTATCCATATCCTTCACCATGGCCATATTCGCTGGATTCATCACCGCCATACCGCTCCCTGATTGTGCCTACTATGCCCTCGTCAACGCCTTCGAATGTATCTTTATATACGTATGCACGCGAGCCGCCATGCGGGCCGACGGCTTCGACTGTGGTAGCGGTCGACATTTGTTGATATTGACAGCATTCACCATCATTGGTGCAGTTGTATCTGCATTTCCCGCGGCTGCTATACTCAATCACGCCTATAATGACTCCACCACCTTCACTCGCTCATTTGGTCCTTATTTTGGATCGGAAATATCCGGTGTAGCGCTCTTCTCCTTTGTCATTATTGATGGTCACAGATGGACGAGGGTTGCCTCAAGAAACCTTGGTGACCCGGCATGCCTACTCCCCTTTTGTATATATGCATTCCCTCCTGTTGCCGCCACAGCTACGCTTTCGGTGTTTGCTCCCATGTGGACTTTGCCTGTCGGAGCCGGTACGTAACACCACCCAAGTCGCCGCCTTGTCATGCGCTCATTCATCCATACTCTAGCAACTTCCATCCCACTCGTACTCGTCAGTGGCCACAACTATGGATTAGCTGGTGCATCACTCGCCATGCTGGCATACTGTATACTATCAGTCATTGCATTGTTCAAAGCTCAACAACAAATTCCTTCCTCAGAGTTCTCCGTCCTCCATCTCCAACTCATACAGGTTACCATGGTTGCCATGGCTGCTCTACAGTGGCACTTTACAAAAAAGTCGATAGAAAGGCGAAACTATGTTGAATCTCTAGTCGACAAGCGAACCCCGCAGCTACGTCTAATGATGGATGAATCTACGAAAGCCAAAGAATCCCATGGTACAGCTTTGGAGGAAAAGTCGCAATTTATTGAGGTTTTATGGTGAGCATTGTACTTGGTTTTCCCAAGCCATGCTTGCGTCAAAAGTAACCTGAAACACTTCATACTAACAGTCATGAATTTCGAAACTCTCTGGATGTGCTCATGAACATGGTTGAACCCATGTTGGAAGGTTCTAAAGGCAATGTCCTGCCCCTCCCCTTGGAACGCCAACAAGCATTGAAAGCTATCGAGGCCTCGTCTGCCTACTTGTTGAACCTAATCAATGATGCACTCGACATAAATGCATTCGAGACAGGAAAGGTTCAACTCCATACAACACCGGTCGATATCAATGCCATTCTGATCGATATTGTTGACACTGCCAGGGATTTGATCAAGAAGGGTAATGTAAATTTGCGTGCTACCATTAACCACACTGCGATGCCGAAGGCTGTTGC
The DNA here is from genome assembly GCA_006535955.1 of Synchytrium endobioticum. Taxonomy (NCBI): domain Eukaryota; kingdom Fungi; phylum Chytridiomycota; class Chytridiomycetes; order Synchytriales; family Synchytriaceae; genus Synchytrium; species Synchytrium endobioticum. Next base: position 12,531 of record QEAN01000088.1, on the reverse strand, counting down.
CCTAGATTGCTTGAGATTTGTGCAAGTTATGGTACGTGTAATGGTTTCCTCGCGTATTAACATCATTCACCATCATGGGTGCAGTTATATCTGCGTTTCCCGCGGCCGGTATACTCAATCACGCCCATAATGACTCCAAGGATCCAACGGTGTGAAAATTGAAAGGCTTGTAAAGTAGTTCGGCCAGTATGTACATTCTTCCAGTCGGGAGAGCATCAACTGAACACATGACAGCACGAACTGGCAATCAAGTACGTAGACATTTTAGTTGCTTTGCTGTTCAAACATTTAATCCAATTGCCTCCCTGTCACATGGACCCTTTACTTTCGGTTTGACCATGACGTGCTAGGTTGACCACCATAGTCCATTGGTGCTTTACCTTTATCATTGACAGCTGTATCGCTGGCACCAACATGATGCTCGTCTGTGAGCTCGGGTAGGGGTGTCCCCTAGAGACGCGACAGATAGGGGTAGGGGTAGTACCTCGCAGCGCAGCACGCAAAACGTTCATCGGAAACGTAGTGTTTAGACTTAAGTGATCACTGGTGAATGGAGTCTGTGTGTTGAGTAACGGTGTTTGGAATGACAATAGTTAGGACCTAGATTGAGTTGAGATGGTATGGGATAGAGACTACAATGCAGCCAGAAACAAAGCCATTCGTCAAGTCGCGCCTGCTGCAAAGCCAAAGCTTTGTATTTCCCTAGCAACGCCCTTGAAAACGGTCTCATAAAATCGAAGTCTGAGAAAATTTCGGCATACGACCAGGGCTCGCACCCATGGTGGTGCAAAACCCCAAAAAAATTCCGAAGGCGGGAAATTCTTGGCGGTTTGGTACAAGCATCCGAGGGCGGGAAAACTTTGGACGGCAGAATTTTGGTAGAATACACATCCATCACATCGCGGGAACATCTATCAATTACCGCTGCGCCACTTCTCCCGACAACTGCTGCAACAGACATTCCCGTTCCTAGCTCAATAGTGCTTCGCTTGCGCCACAATGAAAAATCATGTATTGACTGCTGAATGACCTGAAGAGGGATATATAATGCAGCAACGCGATTATGTAGGTCATGAGATTTGAACTATCGTGACATATTCGCCAGATCCCGGTACTCTGGTTTGTTTGTAGTAAGCATCTAGACCTTCCATAGCGCGTTCTTCATATTGAATATGTTCTAACGATTTCTTCATTTTACGAGCCTTCATCCCCGCAGCAGCTTCTTGCTCTGCTTGTATAGTTGCTAAACTTGCGGCTGGTGGTGATGAAGCCACCACGATGGGTGTGAAGAATCCTCGAGTACCAGGTGGTGATGCAGAATGTTGAGCCCAAGCAGCCGGAAATCTTACCACTCCGCATTCCCGAGCCTACCGGTGTCTGATCAATGCGGTGAATTGATGCACGACATGCGGTATCTGCCAATAAGGAACGCTCCGAGGACTTCAAAAGTACGGGCTGCTTCTGCACGCTTTGGTCCCAACCACAAAAAAGTGACATGGCGCTGATGCTGGTTGCATGCAAATGGCGTTTAGACCAACCTATTGAACTCCTCTCATTCTGAATAGAGTCGAGAGTGCTTTTGTATCTATCTATGGATTGTAACATAGTGCACAATACAGCAATGATACAGTCGATGATGCAGCATGACGAGTGCTTGAGTAGTTGCGTCTCGAAATACTTTGTATTAATTGGTGCGGTAGTTCAAACCTACTATGTACATGATAAAAGCGAACACAACTAAGTGGGCATATTTATGAATAAACTTGTGAAAAGGTCCTCATGTCAATCAGTGTCGTTGTTGATATCGTCCCACTATGTTTTAGATATCCACTTGTTAGCATGTTTCCTAGCTATCACTCAAGGCAACACGTACCGGCAATTGGGACACCCATTGACTGCTGGGGACTTCAAATAACCCAGAATGCAACGCCTCTGATATTGGAAGGATGAGTGAGAGCTTTGCACTCACTCTACATATTAATTTCCATACTCACGCAAAAGACATGACCACATCCAAAGACGATTACCGAATTTGACTGTTGCAACTCATTCCAGCATATGATGCACTCGTATCCACCCTCGTTAATTTTAGTGACTACCTCCACAATACGATCAATTGTCTTGGAACTAAGTTTTGTAACCATGGTGTCAGCCAAGCACGATTAGAACCCCCACATGCGGCCCCCAGGAATTGTAAACGAAGCAGTGTGACTATCTACCTCATCATCAAAATCATGCGCTCCTGTGAACAAGACCCCACTTCTCCAGCCCCGTTGTTAGACGTGCTACCACGCAGTATCACGTCATGATCATGATCGCCATCATCAGAAACGTCCATGAGGGCTACCGGCAGTAAATCTTCGGGACGGGGAGGACCTGAGTGTCTAATCGTGGGTCCACCTCGACGTCCGCGCCGTCCGGGGTGACGCGGGGGTAGACGACGGACGGGTGAGGCTGCATTCGGAAATAGTCGGCCTGCGTGCGCTGGAGGTTGCGGTACATGTGGCTGTGGAGCAGCTAGTGGTTGTGATGGTGGCTGGACTGGTGGCGGCTGAACGGGCAGTGGTACGGGAACTGCAGCGGGTTGCGCTTGAAATTCTCGAGCAAGCAATCTTGCCATTTCGGCATCATTCGCAGTAGCAGCGAGAACGTTTAATTGATTTTGAGCAGCAAAGTACATTCGGCGAGCTTCCATGTCTGGATTCGAGGTGAACCTTATTTGCCTTGTGATGTCTCTCAACATTGCCTCATTCATGGATAATGCGATTTCCCTTGCCAGACTGTCTGCGTCTTCATCTGGCGGAGGTGGAGTACGCAATTGATTGAAACTGCCATTGCTGTTGTTATTACCTATAGGTGGTAGACGCCTGTTGGGATTGACTGTGAAAAATGGGAAGTCCTGGAAAAATGGTACAACTGTCGAGGGCCTTTGGGGCAGGTCGATTTCGCGCATTCTTGGGACAGGTGGCGGTGGTGGGGTCGTGACGGACCGTATTGCAAGTGGTGGTGTTTCGAAGGCATTACGTGGTACGTTTGTATTATATATAGAATGGTTAGTGCCAATCCTATCGATGCTACGAGTGGCGTTGGTGGTAGCTGATGGTGCAGAGGCAGCAGGAGGCTGTATCGGATGTGATGCCCTTGCAAGTGGTTGTACAGCGGTTGATGATGATGACGCCTGGGCGTTTGGAGACGAGATTTTCTTGCGCATTCGTACAGCGACATGTTTTGGTACTGGGCCGAGTAGCGGTAGAGGCTCAGGACTGTCAATGGCGAGTTGCAGCGATGATGAACTTTTGGACTTTCGTCGAGTGGCATTATTCGGTTTGCCAGGATTACTCTTCCTGCTGCGAATAGTGGGAGGGTCAGGCTGAAAGTCATCATCATCGTCATCCAAGTCCATGAATGTGGAGGAATCTGAAGCACTGCCAGGGTCTTCGTAGTCCGAATCTAGAATGCGGTGTTTTGGACGTGTATGGGATGACGATGATGAGGACAATGATACAGAGGTTGGCTCAGAGCTACGAAGCCTCTTGCTTCTTCTGACGGGGAGAGCAACGGCATTGGCACTGGCATTGGCGTTTGCACTGGCGCTGGCACTGGTGGAGGCCTCGTGCTGCTGATGATTGTTGAGGATGTGGGATGGAGGTCTTTTTGTCCGAGTGGAGGCGACTGAGGCCGAGGAGGCCGAGGAGGCCATTAGTTGGCCAGGGCAATGATGTCTCTGATCTATAGCAGTAGTACATAAGATGGAGATCGGTCATGAATATGCTACAGCAACTAACCAGACGAGGGTGGATCCGGAGGAGAGCAGGAGTGCGACGAACGGTGGCCACTGCCCGACAAGAAGAGACTATCTGCCTAGCAGCGCATGCGGCGGCGTCCTGTGATGTCGTGCCCTGTCCTGTCCTGTCCTGTCCTGTGCCGGCTGCCCACTGCAATAGTCGCATTCCTTGCATCCCGCACGCATTCACGTTGCCGTCAGACATTGTGCTACATCCCGCACGGCCCCCCTCGGCAATGGACGCATTCGGGGCTGCAATTCTAGCCATCGTCTTCATCCTCCTCCTCCGTCTCTTTAGTTAAGCACTATGTCTTGCCGTGCCCTTGGTCCGCTAATGCATCTCTGACATGGCACTCATGCATCACAACCACATCACATAGCCCGATCTACCCCCCTTCGGCCGCAGCCCATCCCCCCGCACTCCACGTCCCACCTGCCTGCGCCAAGGCCCCATCCCGTCGATGAACAGGTGGTGCACAGTCTGGCATCCATGTTCCCAGGAATACCTGCCGACGCCATCAGAGACGACTTGTCCAGGTGTGTATCCAACGTGTAAGCCTTCCCATAGCGGCTGTGCTGTACTCCTGACTCCTCGTCATCAATGTTTCGCACATCTACCATCCCTGCATTCACCTGCCCCCACTCGGCCATCCAGGACTGGAAATGCGGAAAACACCATTGACAATGTCCTGAATGGCACAATTCATGTAGTGCGTGTCCTGCTTCTCTGCACTGCCGCGTAATGACAATCCAACCCACTCTCTCTCCTGACAGGCCCCTGCCCCTTCGCAAGGCCCATCAGCCATATCTTCAACCGTCAAAGAACTGTTGAAGCTACCACTCCCCGATGACGTCAAGGCTGATTGGTGCACGACTCCCGAGGAACGGGAAAAGCATCTGAGGAATCGCAAAGCCCAGATGTTGCATGAAGCCAGACAGTGCGTCCTGGTTTGTTGTTTTCTGCCTACTTTTCACGTGCCTCATGTGCCAACCGGCAATTTTATGCATAGAAAATTTCTCACCAAGCAACCACAATCTTCATGATTCCTCATTAATCGTGTCGTCACTTGCGCATGCACCTTGTCGAACGCGTTTGCTTCCTGGCGTTTAAAAATTGTCAGATACTCTACTGTCTCGGTACTGTTGAGCTCGTACATCGAACTAGCAAAATATAATACACAATGATCATCGGGGAATACAAACCAGACGACGAAGCACACAACTCCCCGTCACCATCGTCGTCAATATGGGTACCAAACCCACACAGTACGCTATCTCAATTCCTGATTGTAAAAATGCGATATCCGAGCTCGTAGCACCCCTCTTCCTCCATCTGTATATGATCCACATCAGGATTCAACGGCATTCCAATTGTTCTCTTTCGATATCTTGTTCTTCTACTCGTGCATACTATCAGCACCCCGCCGGCACCCGCAGCGAGACACACGTACTTCAACAATAAAGGTATCCTCTTTATACTTCTGCGTCTCCTCATACGCATACAGGTACTTCCATCCAACCACCGTGTTGCACACGTTACAGTTGATGTCCGCCACGGTATGCAGTCCCGTGATCAGGATCCGGTCTTCCTTGACGCCGACCGTGACATTCTCGCTATTGGATCTCAGCATCAACGACGCGTTGACTCTCGCCACACTGCGCGAGCAACTCACACGTTCTTGAACAGGTACGCACGCCCATGTCTCCCTTGGAACGCCTATGGACACATTCCGTTAGCCCCGTGCCAGATGTGCGCAAGCCTGCGATCCCCACACCACCCGTCTACTGCGCCCACAGCGATCTCCCCACACAGCCAGCGCGGGCGTACCTTTGATATGATGTCTTCGTGCTTGGCCAGATGGGTGTTGCATGTCGAGCATGTATAGATTCTGGTTGATCCCGAGATCCACACTTGGAATAGCTTCCCCATTCTGTGCAGCCTGGCTGGACGGGCGGGGTATGGCTGTATGTGCCTTTGATGTTGCTGGGTGCGCTGATGGGTTGGCGATTGCTTCGGGTAGGCCGTCGCGTTGATGCACTGATTGCACTTGACGCAACGTGCAACAGCAACCTGGCAATCTAGCACGGATATGCACAGCATGCGATAACGCCCTGAGGGTATACACGCAAGATTATACAAGTACGGGATCTGGTGCAACAATAATACTATATCACAATAGAATACACGTCTCGCTCAAAGACATGACCAAAAGCAGTGACGCACTTGAATGTCACATAAATCACAAGCTATCGAGCGACACGTCGCCATTGATGGTAGCTGCTTGTCGTGCAGCTAGCAGGGGATTCAGTTGCTGTAACAGCTCCGCTGTTTCTTGCGGAGACGTGATCCACGAAGTACAGCATGCGTTCCTCGTCGACAGGTCGTTGCCCGTGCTCAGAAACTACATCAGATAAACATTATGGGGGGGGGGGGGGGAAATCAAAAAAAGGGAAATCACTCCTGCGACGCCAGGCAGTCAGCACGAGACTTACTTGATCGCCGATATGCAGCGTCTCATGTCCACCAGCCCCCAAATGCTGCTGCAGCAGATGCACACCCACCAGCTTGTTCCCGACATCGACCCACACGTCCGATCCGCCATTGAATGCACAAAAGGGCAGTATTTCATCGCCGATGGCCGGCTCGTCGTCGGGTACTGCTGCTGCGGCTGCCGCATTACGACCCGCGACGGCTCGCTTGTATGACTGGTACGTCGTCAGTTGTCCTTGGACCGAGAGCACGAGTTCGTCCAGTTGCTCTCGCGTCAAATGGCACCCAGGAGATGCCACCACACCTACCATTGATACATGTGATGCGGGGCCCCAAACAGACGCGCACACACGCGCTGGACGCACCACATGCACGGGCCTTCCTGACGAACGTGACCTTGTCTCTCACGCCCATCCAATCGATGCATTCCCGCAACGCCGCCTCCGCGACGTCCAGCAACTCCTTGATCCGCTGTGGCGCAATCGGCCACGTGTAGTTCCCAATCTCGGCTTTGCCGTGGTACGCATCTTCAGGGATAGACGCCAGATGGTGTGTGTGAGGATCGTACCTGAACAGGTAGTTGCATTCCCCGCCCAATACAAAGAACCGCGCCTTTGCGGCATGCTCCAGCACCGAGTCCTGCAGCCCATGCAGCAGTCCTGACAGCCGCTGCTCGTACCGTGCGGGATTGTTGGGGTACCCTGCTGCAGTGACGATGGAGACGTATAGACCGGCGTCGAGGAGTTCGAGGAGGTGCGCGACGAGCTGTGAGTCCCGCTCAAAGTCCGCGCCGTCGGCGTATAGCGTCATGTCCCCATCACTGGTTGATCGCGTGTTAAGGTCCGGCGACAAAGAAGCAGCGACACAGTACTTGCAAGGTGATCAGCTTCAGTGTGGGTGCTATAGCCATAACCTGGGATGCCCACTCTCTGAGTGAGTATGTCTGGCGACGTGAAATGGCTGTATGAGACGTACTTGAGCGGTATTCAGAATGTTTCGCACATCATTGAACGAAGGCGGCACGTTGCGTCGTCCCGCAATGCTTCGTTTTCTACGAGTGCGGGGAACACACGTCAGCCAGAGCAACGATAGTGTCGTTCACACCATACCGATTGTTGTACAAGAAGCTGTTCTTGAGCGGCAACGGGGTGAAGAATCGCCCAACCGTCGGCACCAGCTGTGACAACCGCGACAGCTCGGGTACTCCTGCCGGCCCAACCTGATCTGTCAGCCCCGCAGCCCCAAACGACACCAGCCAATGCACATACCGCTGTTGCAATGCAACATGTGGTCCAACACCATGTCCTCTATGCAGCTCATGATCTCTGAATACCTGTCGCGACGGGCACGTGAGCACCGCATGTAGCGTACAACGGACACTCTGGTACAGACTTTGCGACATTCATCTCGTTGCCAGCGGCATCATCGACTTCGCCGACCATGGCCTCGCTCAGCGTCGTTTTGATCAGACGCGCTGGCGACGCCAGGTTCAAATCACACGCATGGGCCTTGAGCGCGCTCGTTGAGCGTGGTCGCATGTGCAGCACAAAGGGCGTCAGTAGCAGCCCTTTGACTGGTTTGGATGGCTGTCAGACAATATGGGTTGATGACGTGTAGCACACATCGGCAAACCGGATCAGAAAAGGACATCCGTTGGTGTGCTTATGGACGGACGTACTGAATTCTATGAATTCGTCTCTTTTGTGGGCTCTATGGGTGTGGATGTGTGTTTGTCAGTGACAAATGCTCAACAACGGGATGCGAGGAACGGATTACCTCAGTTGGTAGTTGATCCTATAGGCGCTTGTCATTGTTTTACGTATATCGCTTTGTTGACGTCTGTCTTCAATGTCCACTTCGTCTGTCACGAAAAGATACGAATAATCGCACGTGTCATATGTGTTGAGATGGGAGACACATCTGGCACGCCTCGCGCACCAGATGCTAATTCAACATATGGTGGGATCGCAGCTGATGGGTAGTAGGGAGAAATATGAACAGGAGTTGTTGAACGTGTGTGAACCGGCCACCAAACGAATCAAAATTGAGAAGCATGTTAGAAATTTCTCAAACGTGTACGACGATACAAGTCCGTATCCAGATGAAATGACGACAGAGGAAATATTGAAATAATGGTTACCTGAACTCGTAGCTAAGCATCCGCTTTTCGCTCCGCTAAGGATACCGTCATCCTCCTAGCTATCACTTGCACGTATTCAATCGAGTTTCTTTTGAAGCACGTATTGGTAGAAGGATAGTTAACGTAACATATAAGCTGATGCAGTGGCATCACTAGAGGTATTGCGGTGTAATACGAAAGAAAATTAGTATTGCAGTAGTAGAATTGCACTGTGGACTTGTGAGAATAAAGTAACTTGTTGATTCAGTTGCCTTTATATGCCTTTGTTCACACAGGGCTTCAATATATCGCATATTGCATGTACCGCTGATCGAGTAATAATATTTTCTCATTTTATTATATTACTATCTCTGAATAATCTCATTCGTATTTGACAAAAGTATGACATTCATATTAAGAACTCTGGATTTCACAAAATCCCCTGTTGAAAAATCTCCACAACATGTAATCGGAGTAATCGGAGATATGTGGCTAGTGTGGTTGCGATGGCTGTGAATTGCGATGATGATGTGGGTTGAAGCTGTGTATGTGAATAATGAGGAGTTTGAAAGTAAACTGGTGAAGAGTTCGGATGTGGCTTGGTCAATAGGAATCAAGTTTATGATTGGGGGCAGGGCGAGACTGAAGGTGCATTGCTGTGCAGTGTTCTATTTGAGTAGGGTGCTTTCAGTCCAGATTCCACTGATAGATCAGCTGAGTTGACTCTCCTCGGCAAATTTACCCAATGAGACACCTACACCAAACTTATAAACAACTTCAGAGTCAACCGTCGCTCCGAGACAGGCTTTACCCGTATCCTCTACTACAATATCCAGACTGAAATCGAGATAGGTCTCATGCCCCGACGACACAAATCCATTCACTTTTAAACTATTACTACTTTTCCCATTTCCAAATCGTATGTTAGCAGGAAACTTGAAATGAAACTCTACGCTGCTTATCAATCCAGGTGACGTGTTCGTTATAGCGAACGACGCATCAATGGGCATATTAGACGGATTTGTATCACATGAGTGTCACGATGCGACTTTGCCGAAATACATAACATATTGTTAAGTAGTTGTTGCGAATATTTCAAGTGTATTCGCCTTGTCGACTCTTTTTCACAAGTTTACAAAGCAATGAGGGGGTGCGGTCAA
>QEAN01000087.1:24578-35024 GCA_006535955.1 Synchytrium endobioticum | reverse complement strand
AATGCACGGCTGTGCTATGCTAGGATGTGCTGTGCTACCGCCAATGGGCAATGGGATGGAATAAAATACGAATAAAAATAAAATAATAATGGCAAACAGACAAAAAGGCAACAAGGTAACCAAGGTGTCGCCAACGTCCAAAGAACAAACCAACTGGGACCAATGCACGCGCGTATGTCTTGCCACCCGTCACCCGCGCATGCTCTAGTCATCTGCCGCGATTTCCCATTGCCCATTTACCAACGAGGGCTGTATTCAAACATAAACATCCGTCCGAGACATGATTACAATCTGGCTCGCCGAGCTGCTTCTTCGCCGTGCACCTAGTGTTACTATTCGTGTCATCCTCGTCAGCCACGGACTCCGCCAAGCACCACCCACCATTACGCATGCTCCATTCCCAAACACCACATTGACCCCATTTTTCACCCCATATTCAATAGCCTCTGTACATTCTGATCCTGGTTGTAGCCAGATGTTCTTGATACCCACCGCCACTGCTTCCTGCAATACTTGTTGCGTCACTGCAGGCGGAGTAATCACCGAAACACTCGTCGTATTGGGACTGCTCAGCTCTGATAGAGACTTGATGGCCGGCATCGCTTCAATTACGCCCGTCTTTGGATTCACGGGCACAACCTAATCATCATTCCAACTTGTGAGTCGAGTCGTCGCAAAATACAAAGGACAAATATGACTGCCTCACAGCCTTGTCATGAGCAATGTACCTATACAAGACATGAACGGAATAAGCCTAGACATCAAGACAAGTCATGAAACCCCCTCATACCATCTCAATATTTTGTTTCCATACTTGCTTCGATCAGCACCAACTTTTCGCTGACGTCCCAAAGAACATACCACATACCAACAGCGAATGTCTTGCCCCGGAAAAACTGCACCATGCCGGGACTTACGCTTACTGCCATATTTCCCTGTTTCTAAAGCTTGGCGAGTACGCTTGATACTAGCTGATCGGTTGTGTTCTGGCACCATGATCATGGACAAAGAGGCTTCGTAACAGGTAGCGCTCCAGAACCTTGTCGAATATGGATTATCCGAATGCAACGTCTATGCTACCATCCTCTGATTTCATCTGTGACACCTCCTAGAGTGCCACGCGACTTGACCCAACAAACGCGACCAAATCTTTCCATAAGCACCCTTGTCACACAAAAACTATGAATGACCGTACGCATTCCTCCTTTCACTCTACTTTGCCTTTCCTGCCAGCTGTCAAAAGCATGCCAAGAGACAGTCAGCGCGAGACAAGAATTGCATCAACTCAACCAACTACGCCAAATCCTCCCGGTCTCTCTACCACAAAACGTATAGCCATATCACGACCTCCTAAATAATCATATACACTTGCCAAATCTTGATCTACCAATCCACTCAATGATGCAAAAATACCCCTACAACAGGCAATTAGCAGCGTCTTTACCTCATCTGTCACTGATATTCTATCATGTACTGCATTAAATATCTTCAAAAAAGTACTGGATAAAGTTGTGAAATCTATATTACCACTTCCTGCCTGTAGCAGGCGGTAATGGAGATGGTTTATACAAGCTTGTTTCAATTCTTCCACCAAAAACCTGTCCGCTGTTGTTAGCAGACCAAGGATGGCGTCTAACGGTGGTCTCACCACACTGGATGCATCTTGAATGCGCGTGGAACTTTGAGTCCACGACATCAAGTTTTTCATATCTTGTAGAGATACTTGATAGATAGATACATGACGAGACCCCCCTTCCCTCCATCGTGTATCAGTTAACATGGTATTCAGAACTGATGATATTTGCGCAGTTTGTGACCGCGACACGACCAGACCTGTATGGTCATGGGATTTATCATCTAAAAATACAATTGTTAGAATCATCACGGTGCATCAATTCGAAGTCATACCCGGTGTGAGGAGCAATACCGAATCATCTCTAGTAGAAACCCCACAAGCATCGCCAATATCCACTTCCTTGACAGCCTTGCTATTCTGAATCACCCAGCAAACGAGCTTGAGGTCCCTCTCAAAGCCAAACCTCATCAAATCACGCGCATCACATTGCGTCAAATCAAAATTTTGAAATCGCGTCAAAGCAATCCACTCGATGGCAACGACCGCATGTCGACGTCTACCTGCATCTACCTCGGGTTTCATCATCATGTCGAAGCACATACACAGCACCCCACCTGTATCCAATAAATACAACTCACTCCATCAATATGGAGGCGTTAAAGATATGGAGATACGATGGCTCTGGTCGCATCGGTGAAGTTCTTTGTGGACTTTTCTTCATCAGAGTAGTCCTTCTCTTAAATCTAGTCCCAACTTTGGCATTGATTCAAGCCGGCTTCGATGAGTCCTCGTGTGATCTCTGTATAATTTTACATGCAAGTCCTTGATCAACTTTGTGACAAATTCTGTAAATTCTTTCGACTCCCTCATTACTGCTCGTAAATTGACTTCCCTTGACAGATGTTCGTGACATTCAAGAAACAGATCCAACCAAGAAAAGATTTCCACCTGATTCTTGGTAATTACGTCGTTCAGAAGACGATCGATCCAAGCTACATGTAAAAACTCTTTGAATGATGCACCACCAAAAAGCTGTCTACACGACTGCGCAGAGACATTGTCCCGTAGCATTCAACCGCTACTCTCAATGCTCGCAAATGCAAGTCTTCCTCCTTGGGTAGATTCCAGAACCTTAAATACACCATAACTTCATGACAAACTGGGTATGCCACATCCACTGGTAGTACGCGAAACATTTTTCTACCCATTTGAATTCCCAGTACGCAACCTAGAAGCTTCAAGATTTTATCCACCAGTCGATGATAATCTCCTACTCTTGACGACAAGGCCAACAGTCTAGATAATGCGTCACATATGCCTAGATTCAATACTACTTCTATTTGTGACCGTGTGGGTGGGATACTGTTGACCAGCAAAGCTAATACAAGGTCAAGCAGGTCTGGATGTGCCAAGGCGGATACTACATCGATACTCATACTTGGATTATTATTATTGTGCCAAGCTTGTATTCCGTCCGTTATTAAAACCATAATTTCAGACACTGTGGTTGGTATAGCTTGGAATTGCCTAGATTGGCTCGCATGCAGGAGGACAACAGCGTGTATGACTCGGCACATGCATGCTAATTCCTCAATGACTTGTAGTCGGACAGTTGGGAGCTGCTGTAAATTGTAACCTGACGTTGCTGCGGTGTTGCTGGGAGATCGTAGTATAAGTTCTGGAATGGAGGCCATTCTGCGGATGAGGTGGACATAGTATATCGCCACTGTGCATATACCAGGCAACAGCGGCACCATGCGGGATTTTAGTATGCTGGATTTCTCACATGCTATGGCTAAAGCTCTGAGCGCCCGGTAATTATATGTCGTTTCTAGGTCATTCAGGCTTCCTTTTTGGTATAATCCATTAATGGTTGAAAGCAGCATCATGTACAAACTGTAATGACTATCGATTACCGATCTACCAATACTAAAGGTCAACTCGTCCAACGTGGTTACTGCGTCGACTTGCTGTGCGATGACGAAAGGAGTTGACTGATTTGTCAAGATGGCAACCAATTGTTGCAGCGTATGACGGACATGGTTGTCGTAAGACGGCGTCCCAGTCGGGTATGGATTTGCATCGTGAATCTTGGTGTTCATCATGGCTGGGCTTGATGTCGATGCTAATGACGCTAGTTTGGCCAGAACCAGTCAGAATTTCGACAAGATAACTCCACGTATGCATTTCATTACCTACATGTTGCAGGTCAATGTCCTTACAGACTCATAGACTCAATGACAGAAAAAAGGGAACGTGTGCTGACAAAAGTTGTGTCCCAGTTTCAAGAATAGGCCATAACAGGCCTTTGCGTTGTTAACAGACATCAATTTATTGTTAACTGGTCAATGTTGCCGACTACTCTGAGATCACCGACAGGACGAACGTCGAATTTCGATTTTACGTCGAGGTCATCGGACGTCGTCATGTATATTTGTGATTCAGTCTCATGGATCAATGTGCAAAGGTCAATGATGGCTTTATATTTACAAGCTTCTATATCTATGTCACTTATTATGCTGTTTGAGTTAATGGTGGGAAAGCCTTGTCTTTTGACAACACAATAGTCGATAACTCATGAGAGAGATACCCCTTGATAAAGCCCTGGATGTTTCACGGTGAATTGCCACTCGTGCCCAAGCGGCTAACATAGATAATGCATACTTACTTTGTCAATCATATTGGCCAAAAGACACTCGACCTCTTCCAACGATGAATCTTCACCAACGAATCGCAGCGCATCTTTGAATGCAATAAAGGGGAGTCTCGTTCCTTGTCCCTTGAGAGTCCATCTAACGAAGTCGAAATCAATGTCAGAACTCCACAATCCTAGCACGTCGCTCCAATCTCGACACTCACACTTTTTTGAAAAGCACTCGTAAACACACCATCCTCAGCCTCTCCATCGCGTAAAAGGTACCGTTATCGATCAAAATTGACTCTTTCTCCTGTAATGCGTCATCAAACATGCGTACATCCCCTCGCTGTATAGCCGTCACGAAGGGTGAAAAGAGATCGGCCGTGGCTGGATACTTGGAAAATAATGTCTGTGATGGAAGATAGCCTTGTAGCATTCTTGCTGGTATGTAATAATTCAGTATTAATCTGAACTTTTTGCCTTGGGTCAATATGAAGTAAACGAACAGGATTCGTTGAAAGAACAGGATTGCTACGTGCCTTCTGTTGTTTATCCACCTCGCCTTCTTGTCTCCTCTAGCTCTGCAATGCCTCAACGAGAACTCCAATTCTTCAGCAGCCTGTTGTTGGCAAGTCCGCGTCAGACAGGGTCGCGGCGATCGCAACGTCGATTCCACACTTTTTTATACTGCTCATTATAAAAAGCCAACACTCCAACGTAGTACTTGAAAGTAACTCTATGTGCAAGCGGGAACGAATCCAGTGGCGGTAGATCATTCGATTGTATGGAGCGTAGAGTGTTTGAACATAAGTGCAGAGATTTCAGCCTGAAGAAGACCCTGATCATAAGACAGGCTATGTAGTAGGTACCCCATTTCCTCGAAGCTTGGATTAGGGCTCTATATCACCGATAGAGGTTGGCTTCAAGATTATACAAAGATAACAGAGCTTCGGTATGATACCTATCCGATAGGCAAACACTGAATGCACTCCTTAGAGCAGACACAGTTTCCTCGCTCTTGTTTGCTTTTTCACCGCGTCGCTCCAGCTCTAAATCGGCCTAGTGATACGCGAGTCAGGATCAGCTCTCAAGGTTTTTTGCACATTGGGTACATACTTTTGCAGACAGCCTCACCAAATCCAAGTCCACAGCATACAGAGCAGGTAAGGCCCATTTCTGGATGCCATTGGAAGGAAAGATGGCATGCAAAGCATTTGCTAGAGTCAGCTGGTCCTCGGCCAGTTCGATAGCGTGAGCGGGACCTGATGGAGAGGAGGGCAGGGCAGCTACAACTCGGAAGTGGTTCATGACTAGAGCCAACCATGGCTCTTCTATACCAGCTTGAGTCAGGAATGAGATTTTATTGACCTATAAAGGACACTGATAAGGCACAGGAGCAGGAGGGATGCAACATGGGCAACATGGGATGTAGGCGATGCACGACCTACCACACGAGGGATTTCCAATTTTATGGCCTGAGCGTGGTCATCGGAAAGGGAGAAACAGGATCCCAGCCTGGGGCCGTCTTCGTTTGTAATGGCCTCGAGCAGACTGTCGCAATACGTCGACAATTGGAATGTGGTCTTGTTGTTGCTGTTCAAGGGCTTCTTTGACGTGATACGAAGGGCCATGGCTGCGGGCACGTACGCGATCTCTCTATGGACGGCGTCTGCTCTGCTGCTCCAATATCGTCTCCCTCGGCCTCATTGGCGCTGCAAGGGTCACTTGGTCAGCGATCACAGCCGCACGCGGATGGAGCGTGGTGGCGCGTGGTGGCACGCACCTGTATGGCGCCTGTAGCAGCCGTGGCCCGGCGCCTTGGCTGCAGCACCATTGGCCGCATAAAATGGCCTGCTTCGCGTTCCAACCTCAAAACATCGCAGCCCGTTGGCCACTATCCACTGCATCGCATCGCATCCCATCTGCCATGCCAGAGATGAGCGCGGCAGGAGCAGCACCAAGCACTGTCTCGCAGCTATTGCCGCTCGGTAAGCCCATGATGATGACCATGATGAGCATACCACGATTCATGACCTTCTGACAATCATGCCATAGAGCTCATCGACAAATGCATCGGGTCCAGAATATGGGTCATCATGAAGGGAGACAAGGAATTCGCTGGCCTATTGACCGGATTTGATGACTATGTCAACATGGTGCTCCAGGATGTAACTGAAATGTATGCCCATGCTGCCCGTGTCCCACATCTGCCCTGATTCCATACATTATCATAGAGAAATGACTCCGCAAGGGCGCAAAGTCACCAAATTGAAGGAAATCCTTCTGAATGGGAACAACATTTGCATGCTTCTGCCTGGAGTGACGTGAGTCACCGTGTTGTCATTGTTTTGTACTATGAGGCCAACCGTCCACAACAACCAATGCAATTGTAGACCGCCCCTGTGATACCATCGAGCTCGGACTATCTCGTGTCACGGATCTGTAATTGATCGCTTTATCCATAATATTTGCATGTTTGCCCTCTGCCGTAATCCTCTTTACAGTTCCTGCACCGAGCATCCATACATCTGCTCGCATGCATGGAGCGTCCTGTCGTGGCACGCATCTCATCCCGTCACAGAGGTCACGCGTCGTGCCGTAATGACTAACTTTGAACATGCTTTGTATGCATCTTAATAGAGCAGAGCATAGCAGGACCACATAAGAGCCCAACTGCAGGCCGTTCCGTGCCTATACTATACATATTGCCTATACATTTCATACAGCATAGTCAGTACTTCTGTCCGGCAGCTGCTGCTGCTGCAATTCCTCGATCAGCATCCCAACAATGGCCCTTTCCTCGATGACCGACAGAGACAGCGTGGCAACATTCAAACTGCTGTAAGCCCAACCACTTTGATTACTCGTTTCAACATCTTTCAATGTTGCGCCTCACAATGTGGTGAACATCTCATAGGCTCATTGGCGACAGCGGAACAGGCAAATCATCGCTATTACTGCGATTCACGGATGATACATGGCTGCAACCCGATGAAGTATCTGCCACCATCGGTACATATTCTACCATTGGACGCATAGTCGGTAGCTAATACATGTCTCATGATGCATCAATACCCTAGGTGTGGATTTCAAAGTGAAGATGGTGGAAGTGGACGGCAAAAGATTCAAACTAACAATTTGGGTATGTCGAATTCCAAATCTTCGTGGAGCTGGCTGTGACTCATTCGTGGCCCAATAGGATACTGCTGGACAAGAAAGGTTTAGGACACTAACTTCCAGTTATTACCGAGGAGCCCAAGGGGTAGTATTAGGTATACACCATGCCATCATCGCTCCCACTGTACAAATGATTATAACCATCCAAAATGTCACTAGTCTACGATGTCTCGAATCGAGCTACATTCGAACACCTCCAATTATGGTTTACCGAACTCGAAACGTATTCATCATCGAGAGACGTAGTCAAAATGATTGTAGGAAACAAGTCAGATAAAGAATCAGGTGGATCTCGTGAAGTTTCACGGAGGGAAGGTGAAGCTTTCGCCAAACGGATGGGCACCTTGTTTGTCGAGGCTTCTGCCAAGACAAAATCTGGCGTCAGAGAGGTTTTCGTCGATGTTGTTCGTGCTGTAGGTGCTTTCTTAGGTAAATTGGGTGCAAAGAAGCAGGACTGATCAACACTCACAACGCCTAGATCATAGACACTCCCAGCTTATGGGCCAAACAGCAATCAGGCTCACGGGTCAATCTCGCCGGTGAGTCCTCCCCAGAACCAAATTTTTGTAATTGCTAGTGCGCAGATAGCTCTATTCCACGTCGCTTTTATCACTATATTCACTATACAACATATCATTTTTGTGCTACAAGTATTATTGTGTTTATTTTGGCCGTTATATATTACCCATATGAAAAAGCATTCGCAAAATCCGCCGCACAAGGTTATCATTGACCATTGGCGTATTGACGGATATGGTGTAGCCCGTCATTACTACCAAGCAAAGTCATAACTAGGAATGGAGTGGGATGCGAAGAAGTCTGCCAAAGGTGAATGGGACATAGTAATCAATAAGGGTAGGTAGTAAGAAAAGCAAGCATACGGCGTTTCTCAAGTGCTTTGTCAACCTCGTATCCTCTCTTGCTCTCCGAATAGTAGGAGTTAACGATTACTTCACGTCGAAGAAAGGACTATTTGTGGAGATGATGACTCGTAAGTCACCTTTATATTGCCGAGGTTGCCATATGTGATGAGATGACGGGGGAGACTATTGGGAAAGTAGTGACCGAATACTGGAAGTGCGGCGATCGACGAGGATAGTTGCAAAAACCACCTCCACCATCGTTACGATCCTCTCGAAAAGCTCCCTTTAAAAAGCGTAAAAGAAATTAGACCACCTGGACAGCCGCGAAAAAAGTCACGTGTATTTATTTGATCTTTATTGAATCACACTCATTGAACACTTGCGATATACGCATTCAAACGCAAACTCATGGTAAACTATATCAAGTTACAATAACACCACCAGGGCCAGGCGCAGATCCTATCACAGACGCCCCTGGCGCGACAATAGACCCCCCGGCACCACCCGCAGAGCCAACGACGCCACCAGGTCCTGCGCCCGGTACCGTGACGGCAGTGCCGGGAGGGACGCCAACGATGACACCTGGAGGACCGGCGACCTGAGCAGCGGTTACGTCTTCAGGAGGCGTGTAGCCCGCTGGCCAGTATGGAGGGTACCAATTCTTAGGAGGTAATGGCGCCCCAGCACTATATTGCGGCATGGCCTAAATTAGCACTTAATTTCACACGATGGCGTTTCAAGATGTACTGATTCGTCTGGCATCCACCTCGACAGTCCGCACAAACATGTTCCGGTGTCATGGACAATCCCGTAGCTCTGAACAGCACGTCTACCGGCCGGACTTACGGGTAGGAAGGATCAGTAATGGAACTTAGAATGAAATCCTCATCCGGCAATATCAGGAGATTGCTCGGCCTGCGACGTGCGTTGGTTGATACATCTCCTCCTCGCCCTGTCGTTGACCCTGATTGTAGCTGTCTCTGTGAGCATGACCGTGGAAGTATCAGAAAAGATTGCAAGCATCGGCGTGTACCTGTAACTGTTCCTCCATCACCGGCTATTGAGGTAATCCCGTCCTCGTGAGTTATAACAAATCTCAGAACCGGGATGCTCAAGACACTTACTGGTTATTGCACCCCCGGCTCCGCCCGTATTTTGAGGTGCCGGCACTGCAGATATCACCTTGCTGAAGCCCAGTATAGAGACAAGCAGATGAAGCATAGCCTGTGTAGTTTCGGCGTGTTTATGAGTATGGTTCCGTGAGTTCCACGAGAGAACCGTAGGGAAACTGGACTGACAGACGCACTTGAGGAATCATGTGGCTTCAGGGAGTGCAAGTTGAATGTAGGCTGGTGTTGGTAGCGAAGGAGGGTGACGAGGCATGGTTCATAAGAGTCGCGAAATGTCAATGTCAGTGTCGCTGTCATTGGCAAGGATCGATTCTATCTTGGCTGTCAAACTTGAAGGGTGGTCAAGCACAAAAGGTGTCAAGAGTCACTTCAACTTCCCTCAAGATTGAAAACTCTTGATGCTACGCTGACATCACTCTTTAGTCTCACATTGACGGCATGGAAGACTGACGTGATGTCTAACGTGAATGTGCTGTCAACGAGCAGTGCAAAGCTCGTCAAGTCCATCGTCTACCCAGTGTACTTGGTCCGACTACGCAAGTCAGTGCTACTGCCAAATAAGAAACCAACGAGGCTGATGACAGGCTGCATATGTTCATGCGTCTCAACGGTAATATCGATGAGTACTGAATCGCCACGAAATCGATTGACGTTGAAAGCCAGTGCACTACATAACTCGCACCCATCACCTCCTTCCGAAGCATCCATCATATCTTTCGCCAAGCTCCTCCACCAAAACTGTTCCAGTAAGTTCATTCCCTTTTGGATTTCGCATTGAATAATTATAGGCGACGATGTCCATTCCACGTAAACCGCGACGAGATACTCACCCCATCTCTACGCAATCAAAGATCATGAAACAAGCATTGTTCTTCGTTCTCAGCTTCTGCGCCATGGTCTTTGGTACACCAACGTACTACAAATACGAGAACCACGGTTACAAGGAAAACGGTTACAACGAGTACCATCCAGAACATGGCTACGGCAGAGACCACAAGGGCGTCTATGCATCTGGGCCACAGATTATCAAATCTGCGGCCGGAGCCGGGGGAAACATAGTGG
>QEAN01000087.1:0-13998 GCA_006535955.1 Synchytrium endobioticum | reverse complement strand
AAATGCTGCTCAATCCAAACTGCATGGCCTCGGTTCTCCTCAACCACATCAAAAAGCACCCACACGTCATCAAATCCCTCGGGCCAATAGACTCCATCGACATCGCCTCCGAGGCCGGTGAAGTAGTGGATCTGCTGGCAAAAGGCAGAGACTATGCCAAGAAATTTCTAGATCCACGTTCCACCTATGTGCTTGTCAAAGTCATTGGAGGTCCGTCCTTTGCTTACTGCATCCTGCGCGAACCTGATCCGTAACTTCAATGTAGCCGATGAATCCGGAGACGGTGAGGTGCAGTATATTCCGCTATGTGATCAACTCGGTGATCGTGTCAAATTCATGCGTAAGTGTCTGGTGTGTCTCTGTGACTCTTCTGCCTGCTCAACTCGCAATAACCATTATAGTTGCTTCCTCAAGACAGAGAAAGAGAGGCCACGGTGCGCCCTCCATAGCATCTGATAGAACAGGGGCTGACCGTGACATGCCTGACACTTTGTCTCCGAACCGTGCTCAAGCTGCAAGAAATCGTGCCAAAAGTACCCGAGCCGATTTTCCACCTTCCAATATTCTGTCTTCCAATTCCTCCAATATCGGCAATGTCGCTTCCGCCATGCCTCCCTCTGCATCCAAAGCCGTTTCGATTGGTGGATTTGCTGCTGCTGGATCTCGTGATGTGTTGACTTCCCCGCCCGCTGGAGGTGGCGGTCTGACCGGTCCTGTTCTAACAAAAGAGTCGACTAAAGGTCCTACCGCCACAAAAAGTGCCGCCAAGGGTGCAAAACGAGGTGTGTTGTGTCCTTGTTTGTCTTTGACTTACCCGAGGCTTACACAATCGTCCGACTAGTAGACATATAGCATCATCTGTAAACTATCATCCCGCCTTCTAACTCACTTGTAAATACAGCAGTTAACATTCTTTATTGTAACTACTTATGCATACTCGCATGCAGTCCCGCCACGTAACTACTTTGACGATATCCTTAATCTTGCCTCGCCATAGTTATTTTCTTCCATAATTTACTGGATTCACTAGCACAAACCGGAAAATCCTGCTGAAATAACACTACAAAATTATATAATGGTATCCATACTCGCAGAATGGCGAGCTTTCAATGCGCAATAACTTCCCCACCTCTTACTCGCCCACTCTTTCATCCTAATACTCTTGACGTATCGATCTATTATCCGAATCACATTCTCTGGTATCCAGAAAGCACGACCAAGTCTCGTTGATCTCGAAGAATCCAGGAAAGGGAGGCATTTGATAGGACTCCACGTATCTGTATCTAGTAAGTATCTCGGTTCGAGAGAGTTTGGGTCATATGCTGGTGACGTCGAGGGCATATCCGAATCTACCAAATAATCACAGCTTGTAACATTTACCTAGTTTCCTGGTGGTAGACCCGGCAGATTTCAAGGACGTCATGATAATGGTCTCTTACATATCGTTCGTCAACAACCCCTTGATTCAGATCATTCATACCCTCCGGTACTCTCCATGCACCTTCTCGACTCTTCCACCTTCGTGAGCCCAACAATCTCTTACTCTCATCCGTCTCTGGGCTTGCTTCATAAAAGTATTTCGGTAGTAACCCATCAAACTCTGATTTTATAAACCTCAGTTGGGCTTGATCTGGCAGAAAGTAATGAGAGGGAAATCTGTACCATTCCTTTCCAACACAAACAGTAACATTACAAGCCATAGAATCGGCAATTTCGCGACTCAAGTGCCGGTATATGGCAATTGGCGCAGAATAATGTGCATATAATGCCATGATCCGTGAAGCGGATACGAGAGATGAGACGATGAGTACAAAAAATCCGACTGCTGCCGTTGCTCGATCTCCCTATCGTCGTACATAATAGGTGGGATGCGCGTTACTGGGTGGGTACTATTGATTCTCCTGAGCATCACTCAAGCCCATACCTTGGCCACATTCAGATCATGCAAAACCCCTTCCAACACACGATTCAAACAATACAGTCCCAGCGCTGCATTGAAGCAAATCAAAGGATAAACAACAAACATGAAGCGTTCTTCTTTATGAGCCTGGGAGCTGAATATGTACAACATGACATAGAAAGGTAGCAGCCTCAGTGCTACCCTTTGTCTTGGTTCCGTGTTTGCTGGTGCGAGTACTGCTGCAAAACATCCATTGCTCATTAGTCGGGTAAGCATCTAAATGTCTCAATATGTTGGCCCCAAAACTAGATCCACCAGACAGCTCAACAAAACAACACTAAACTCACTAGCAAGGGCCATGCAGCTAACGCTAGAATAAAGCCAATATTGAAATTCAACAATCCGTTGGCAAAGTAATACCACCATGGCTCTGTACCATATATATGCGGCCCCCGGCTACTTCCTCCAAACACATTGTACACGATGATGTTGAATGGCACCAGCTCAAGCCTACCGTACATAGATCCATCTAGATGCATCATTGGCCACTAGTCACGAAAGAGCATTCAGAATATGGGCAGAATGCCGACTCCTCTGGAACAACCAGGCTTACGAGAATGACCCCAGCAGTCACTATACCAGACCATAACATCCACCTTAAGCGCCTCCAACCCTGGCCCGACATAAAGGTGTCCTCTACCACAAATGGTATGGCGGCAGCTGCAGCAAACGGCCACCCCAGTAACGACCCCAATCCAGTCCACCACACAACCCATTCTGTTCTAGACCTTGACGGTGGCCTTAGTTGATGGGAAAAGGCCATTGACGTGCAGTACATGGCGAACGTTGATGGTAGATATGCTAGGTCAGAATCGTTATTGTGAGTTACCCAGAGTCTAAGCCATGGCATACCTGTTGAAGATATAAACATGCCCGCAGAGGCCAACAGCAGTATCAGCATATATCTTCCCACTCGTGGATGAACATACTGAACTACTGCCCAGTACATCTTAGATTCAGTATATGCTGATACCATTCCTAGGATGAATCTCAGCAGTATGAATAATGATGCCTGGGTTTGAAACTTCAATTAGCTGTGTGCGCAACGACGAACGACGAACGTTTCCTTGGACTTGCCTTGTCTTTGGTCAAAGCTATTTCGGACAAGAAGGCAGCTATGGTATGAGGAAAAATGTATGCCCAAGATCTGATGGCATATACTGGTGAATACTCCCAAGTTTGAAGCCCTCGTCCGTACTGCAAGTAATGAGTAGGTTCCCAAAAGTTGAATACTTCATCGCAGTCTAAGGCCAGCTGGGTTAGGCGTCGGTCATGCAAACCAAAAATATTGTTACCGGATATGTTTGAGTATAGAGCAGCTAGTAGTCGAGTCCATACGAGTAGCCTGAAAGCAAAGGACTGTGATGGGGTCCATATACTCTGATGGGTTGAGACAGGTTTAGACGGATATGGATGTTTTTGGCCCGTGTATTCGCAGTCACTCCAAAATCGCAGAAATGCTGGTGTCGTGAATACAGAAGACGAGTCATTTGTGGGCTGGCCATGGCCTCTATAATAGTGAAGTCAATGGGGTCCGTCAGTAGAGACCCAAGAATGGACGTGTTCAGACGGAAAGGAGACATAGACATACTTGTTCGCTTTGTTTGGCACCTGATGCCTTGTCAGGCCGGGTGCTCTTCTGCTGCTACTACTGTCTGTATCAGACAATTCGGTGGCTGAGATAGGCCTCATCCTCTGACCATTCTGGAGTCCACGTCGAACAGCTGCATGTGCACTTGTCATGATGTTGACTGCATGGCTTCAATTGCTGCTTCTTTTGTGATGGTGGGGCACCCAAGCACCTCCACCTGATTGCTTATAAGCCAACTGCACATGAATTAACCATCTCTGACGCTGCGGCCA
Source organism: Synchytrium endobioticum (assembly GCA_006535955.1). Lineage (NCBI taxonomy): Eukaryota > Fungi > Chytridiomycota > Chytridiomycetes > Synchytriales > Synchytriaceae > Synchytrium > Synchytrium endobioticum. The sequence continues at coordinate 10,175 of QEAN01000087.1, read as the reverse complement.
TCATTACAGGCTCGATCGCTATTCCATAGTTCAACATCAACCGTCAGTTTCCTGTACATCAGACGGACCTGTAGCGTTAACCTGATATACAGGGATAACTATCAGGAATGTAAGTGGAACTGCGTTCTTTCTCGAAGACATCTATTCTCCTATAGAAGCAGCCATGCTGGTCACAGTCACTCGAGTGTCCTGGCACTTTTACGTTTCACGTAGGCATTCACTGATGGCTTCCCACTCTTCCAGCCATATCGACCCAACAGCAAATGGTGACATCTTCGACTAGCGAACACGACTTCTCACTAGTAATTATCGAGTGCCCAGTCTTCAAGCAGTACCAGTTCGCTTTGAAGCAGACTGTATAAAATTGGCAAGGGCGGAGGTCGTTAAATCATATATAGGCAATTACCGTTGTTGGATAATTAGGGGTCGCCAAAGCATCTGGCATTTGAATATTGCATTGCATTTGATGCCAGCAATGCACTACCAAATCCGCCATTTGTCCCAGTTGGCATATTTGTCCCGTAGGCCCAAGATTTTTTTTTTCTTTTTTTTTCAAAACTCATGAGTGTATCATACTATTGCATATCTAATGCCTGTCAGCAGCAGAATCTGCACTCGATCTGGCATCACCGGGACGCACATGAAATGCTGGTCTTGTTGTGCATAATACTATCATATCGTTGTCATATGTTTGTTTCTAATGTGCTTCTAACATTGAGCAATTCGTGCAATCTGATGGATAGGATATCATGAAATTTGGGGTACTGACTCACCAGACGGCGAGCGTTCAGATGCTCCAACCGCGTGGAGTCTCTATTACAGTGCTGGAGGGTTGTGAGGTATAGAACTTGTGAGTCACACTTGAGCACAGCCACTCGGGCTCGGCTACTTTTTATTGCATGTTCGCAAAGCAGTCGATTAGTGGTGGGGTGAGTTCGATGCATAAGCCGTATTATCCATAGAGTTTATATTATTGTATATGTTGTCCGATTCAGCGATAGAGTCTGTAGTGTGATGCTGCTGGGCTGGTGAAAAGCAATCACAATGGTCCATTGACTTTTTTAACGCATAGTGAGATTTCGTTCATATATATAAATAATTTGGGCGGCTTGCATAGCCCCGGCCGGACCACCCTCGCTCGCATCACTTGTCATGACTACATTTCAGTTTTATCCATGTGTGCGGCGGAGGCACTGCGTTTGAAGTTCGATACACCCATGGTAGACATACGCATCAATGGAATGGACCCGCTGCCGTCTATACTCCATGGGCCTTGCCGTTTCTGAAATACGCAAGTCGATGGCGAAAGGGGCCTCGGCGACACTCGCGATACGGTGCGAATGCGACGGTGTCAATCCCCAACCCTCTGGCGTATGGGAATAATGCAGAAACTAGTACAGAGAGCGCGTTTCTAGCTGAGCCACCATCATAAGACTATGTGGTGATAGCAAAACACGACCATCCATAGTACATTCATCAAAGTACACCACGTCTTTTTTTGAGAACCAGTTTTCACCTCGTCAAAACAACGACCAAACTCTGCATTCGGATCGAGTAAGTCAGCCATGTTGGTTGTTGGATCGCTATATTTGTCTAGAGTCGTTCAGGAGCGGGCATTTCAGGGTCATTCACCTCGTAATTCGATCATCATTTACACCCTCCAATCCAAATTAATACAATAGGCAAGTTGATGTATGGTTTCGTTCCCATAAAGCTGGTAGGAACAGGTCAACAGATACAAAACCATATCTATTTCCATCCAGGATCCACCATAGGCACGCCGTATTCTGTGCATACTGGTTGGCAATCCAATCCGTCAACCACCGATTCCGGCGCATTGCTATACCAACATCGCCATCAACACCACGCTCACCAAGTGCCCGCAGACACTAGTACCGTAATGACATCGAGCAGCAGTCTTGGCTCTGCTGACAGAAAGAGAATAAGAGATCCGTCAGACACCTCCAATGCTCCTATAGATCAGGCAAACTTGAATCAGACAAACCCATTTCTGTACCAAAACTACAACCAACTTCAATACCAACAATATCATATAGTAGAGCATCCCCCCATGATGACTGCTACAAGTGCGCCATACACCAATGAAGATCGTAGAAAGAGGCCCAAGAATGACGATAATGGGACAACTGTCACGTCTCCAAATTATCGTGCGAAAGCTCGCAATACAGCTGCACAGTTGTTTAATCAAGTGGTCAAGAATAACGATCATAGTCATCAACCACCGCCACAAGCTTACTACAATCAACAACACCAGCAGCAATACAACAATCAATACCATAATAGTCATATTCCATACAATACTGGTAACAGCAACCATCCTCATGCAATACCACCACCGTTATCTATACCAACCGCTCCACCACTACCTGTCGCAAACTTCACAGGTCGAAGAATCCTCAGGGGTATGCAAAAGGCCGCTTCGCCCCCCATCTCCGTCACACCTCCGTTGGTCACTCCAACCACAACATATGGCTCTTCCACAACACTGAATGCACTAGTCAGTGAATCAAAGTCATATACCTACGACGAAGACGAATTCTACGATGAAGATGATGAAGGACCGATTGACGATGACGATTCAGATGATGGTGAATACGTCGGCCAACTTCCACCCATGGTGACTCCAACCGCCACGAATACTACTGCTACAGTCAGCAATAATAATACAGGTCGTGGTAGCAAAAGGAAGGCCCCGGCTACAAGAACACCACGTGTTGAAGTCACTATACCAACCTCTGGCAATGATGGACGATCGAGAGCCTTGAATGCTGTCAAGAATGCAGTCAAGACTTGCGCAAGATTGACCAATGATTACGACTTGACACATATACTAGGATGGGGTCACAATGGTGTGGTGCTACTTGGATCTCAACAGAATTTTCTCTCCAGTCGTCGCAAGAAGGTAGGATGTTCGTTTCGTTGAAGTTCCTCTGTGCGGATACATATCATTCGAGCAAGTCTAACCAATAAATCTTATGTGCAACAGGTCGCAATAAAGTTGATTTACAAACGAGGTGATGCCATAAGCCGTCTCGGTACCAATCCTCCTTCCGAAATCACTATGCTCCAAGGACTCAATCATCCATCCATTGTACAATACCTCAGTCATTGGGAGGACAGAACTGTATGGTATCTAGTCCAGGAGTTTGTTGGTCCGTCTACCATACGTGGTCAAGAATACCTCACATGTGCGCTGCCGTCACATGGTAATAGCAGTAATAGTGATGATGAGGAGCATATTCGGCTGACAATTGCCAACGATTCTGGTTCTGATTTATGGGTCTTGAATAACCAATATCATCGCAAACGGAGGGAAGCAGCTGCTGAAAGTGCGGTGCCTCATTCACAAGTGGAAGGAATGCCACCATCATTGCGGCAGAAGTTATTCTACCAGATAGCATCTGCAGTTGCATACTTGCATGCTAATAATGTTGTGCACGCAGATATCAAAGAAGAGAACATAGTAGTCACATCTACTTTACAACGACCTAAATGCAAATTAACCGATTTTGGTCATGCATTTCACACCAATGGCACACCACGACTGAAGTATCATTCAACGTCTCGATTGTCGGCACCAGAGTGTTGGGTGAATGTGAATCGTAGAAACGAAGGTAAACAATATGTAGAGTTGTTTGAAGGCAAGAAGCAAGATACCTGGTCCCTTGGTCTGGTACTCTTCAGTATGATCCATGGCGGATTGCCCTCTGATCATGACCAGCTCGTGAATGGTGAAAAGCCTATGCAAAAGGATCACTATCCTGCTGTTTCTCGATTGCAAAAGATTGCGACACCTGGTGCGTTCGATTGCTTGTGCTTTTTTTACTGCATGCGAACTCAGCGGTGGTGAGAGCGGCGCGGCGCGGCGCGGCGCTGCAGTCAAACGGACACTTACGTATCTCATAACTTTGATAGAAGAGTTGACTCTACTGAAACGAATGTTAGCCATCAATGAGAAAAAGAGAGTTGGCATGGATGAAGTCATGCAAGATGTGTACATAACCAGCAAATCAACTACTACGACCAAGGCCTCTGGATCCTCATCATCCGGTACCATGAAGAGGCGGGGTTGATGTCGACCCCGTCCAACTGAATCTATGTAAATACTCTGGATGTAGATAGAGTCGGTTTTGGAGAGTCGGAGGACTTGGATGATTGTGAGGCGCGCGTTTGTTGTATATAACTCTAGTTAGGTCCGCAGTGTATATCCCGACGGTTCTCGACCAGATCAACCTTCTCTCTAGTACAATATCTTTACACGCCCAACGTCACCATGTACGACCAACTCTTAATTAATGTTTATAGCGGGAAACTCTCACGTTCCAAATCAAAGGTTCCCCCGAAAACGTTTTAGTGTAGTTTCCAGATTCTCCTCTTACATAGCGACCCATTGCATTTCCAGATTCTACCATAATAGACATTTGTGCACAATACAGTATCAGTTGCCAGCCATGAGCAATGAATCGACGTGACCCCCAGAGGCAAGAGTCCAGAAGGAGCTGTTACCAGCGCGTGAAGAAGTTAGGGATGTTCCAGTCGCGCGTCAAGGAAACCGTGTCTGGGTAGTATCGGGGTCGTCATTTCATCATCGATAAATACAGCGTCATATGTCCGACGCACGCATCGGAAACTAGGCTCGTCATTGTCATCATCATCAATCACTTGAACATGTCTTGTACCGGTCTCCTCTCCTCGAGCCTGACTGCGCCGTAAAAGTGTATGCCGATTCGCCCTGGTGCGCATTAGACAAAAGAGCGCCGTCATCAAACACACCTCTTGGCTGCAGACTATCCTGGGAAACGAATGTAGAAATGCGTGCTCTCTGTCCCGCCCGGTCACATGCTGCTCTACGTGGTGGCATGTGCCTAGCGCTCTGCTGCTCCAGGGACGGCTATATGCGGTTGAACATGCCACATGCCGGATCCAAACATCCACCTCGAGCCCGCGTAAATGTGAATGTGCATCCAAACTGCTATCGACACAGACATAGTACCATCCGGAGAGCTTGGAATGAGTGGCACAGACTATCTGGATCTTAGTAACTCGGAGCTCGAGCAAGTGTGTCGGCGTTTATATCAAAGGATTGGGGCGCAGGTGCTTCCTGATGTCGAAATCGTGCACAATCTTGAAGAGGAGGCTATAGAGACCAGCTACTATGTCGACGGAGAACAGGTCGGAGAAGGGCGTGCCACCCGTGAGGAAATCGCCATCAGGGACTGTTTGCGACAGGCCTATGAGCGTGCGGTTGAAAAAGCAAGGGTTGCAAACGTCAACATCAACATCCACCACCCTATTGCCCCCAGTAGCGCCTCCCATGCCACCAAACCCGTCTCTGTATCGAATGATGCTGCCTCTGTTAGTCAACCACAGCCATCTCACTTTACCAATCGAGCAAAGGTCTGTGCTTCAATGTTTGGACGCCGTACACATGCCAGCCTGAGCTATCTCAAGAAATAGGAACTGTCCAATGGGGGCTCGCACGTTCCAATGCGATTACGTGACAGACCTGCTGGTAAGAAGTACCTCGGCCGATTGCGTTGAACAGCATGCACTCACATCATCTCCTGTAGCTTCCCCTTACAACGATCGGCCACCATTGTGTAGGTCTAGGTCCGTCTCCGGAACATTAACTTGTATCTAACACTTTTCATCCTATGTAGTGAGCGTAGTAGGCAATTCAATGGAGCCCCTGCCATTGCGGTTCACAAATAGAGCATTTCAGACACAACTGTCAAGCATACCAAACTTGAGGAAGCCCATCGACATACCAAGATGTACGTGCTCATTCACCAGTCCAATGCCAACGTTTCTGCTGCTATAATTGCATCTTGTCATCTTAGCCCATCAAATTTTGTCTGCCGCTGATCGGATGGGTCTGTTTGGTGCGTCGTGACTCGATGACGCATCATGATACATTCACCATCAAGAGCCAACTCTTCGACATCAAATAGTCGCGAAAGATCTCAAAGACGCCTGCCGAGATCAAATCCATTCGTCATGGCGGCGTTACCAAACAGAAGCTTTTAACCCTGCTTCGAAACTTGGAAAATTTCGCTCGGAATTGCCAATTGTGAAGGAAATGCTTCAGTATCTGAAAAATAGGGATAATGCCTTACCTGATGTGTTGATTGTCGATGCACCAGTTGGTACCGGCAAGACAACTGAGATGCCGCAGTTGATATGGCACGGTGAGTGCTTCAGAGGGAAGGCGGAATGGGTCGTTCGCTGTCTTTTGCTTATTACCATCCCAATCTAGCTGCTCTCGATCAATCGCATGACGATCTTCTCTCAGTCAACGTATTGGTTGTAAATCCATATGCAACTAGTTGTATCATGTCTGCATATCATGTAGCTGAGTTACGAAAGGAAGTAGTCGGCGACATCGTTGGATTCGCATCTGATCATGAAGCAAGGCCCCCTTCTTATGGTGGATGCATATGCTTTGTCACACCGACTGTACTGCTTCGGGAGTATATGGTGATGGATGAACAGAATGTAAGGCCAATCAGTCGGTTTAGTCACATTGTACTCGATGAGGTAGGTCTTGTTTTCGTCTCAACTGCTGCGTTATCTTGATAGTGCATAAACGGGCCACTTATCGACCCAAGGTACAAGAGAACGATGCAGCCATGCGGCTAGCTTTAACATCAATTGTTCAGCTCTTATACAAGCGAGAACTGCAACAAAAATTGGTGGTTATGGCCACATCCTTCAGCAAATTCAGCTTCGCGCAAACCATCCAAGTTTTTTTCCAACCCCCGCCGTCTACCACCAGAAATATTTCCACCAATATCAGCTCTCCACCTCCGCCTCCCACGATCGACACTATAGTCATCAAAGATAGGGAACCGAACGGCGGTTGGATGATGCCGCTGCATCATGTAGTCGATAAATTGAAGAAAGCGTTTCCAAATGCGGCAGCTTTGAATTCTCAAAAGACCCAGAGGGTTATTGAAATGGAGGACAAGTTCGAAGCCTTGTACCATCGACTTGGTACTGACAGCAAGCATATACTTATTCATGGAACCAGTGTGATTCCCAAACGTACTCCTGCCATTGCGGAACTGGCCCGTGAAGTAATACCTTTTGATTTGATTGCTCTGATGATCGTTGATCTTCTTAAGAACGGCACTGACTTTGTGGGTAACGGTCCCTTCCTTGGCTGGTGTCCTGCCTTCAGTTGTGTAGGCTGACAGTCGTTATCACCACAGGATCCAATACTCGTATTTTTGCCTCATTTGTCTTGTGTAAAGACCTTGTTTGGGTAAGAGTATGTGTCAATGTTAAGTTTTGTGATGCATTTTGACCATGAATCTGGCTAATATAGTATCTTTGCTGGAGAAGGATTCATGGGCATCAGCTTTATACATGGAGAAATTCATTCAGTCACCGTTGTCGAGCCGAGGCTTTCATCTCGACGGGAGCTCTACATCAGTCCACTAAATGCTAGAAAGATTATATTTGCCACTGATATTTGTGTAAGTACAGTTCTGATGTAGCATTTGTTGAACCTGATTCAAATTGGCGACGGCTTATCTCTAGGAGACTTGTGTTGCTGTGCCACTGGTCGGTCATGTCCTGGATGCAGGATTTACGATGAAGAGTGATGGTGAGTTACCATGTGTCTCTCATCCTGTCTGGGCATCTCGAGAACAACTTGACCGTCGAGCCGCTTTGGCACGTCGATATACCGATGGTAAATACTATGCATTCTACTCCGCGAAAAGGTTCGAGATCTCACGTAATGTTGTTTTTGCCTCGGGCTACTTTACTCATGCGGTTGTGTGCTCGGTAGGTACGACAAGCTACCAGCCGTTCGAAATATGGACTACACCGCCCCAGGAATGATGGAGCTGGTACTAGCTTTACGGCGGGTATTCCCAGAGTCCCACAGTACTAGTAGCATTTTACAAAAAGCCTCTTCGTTCCGCTCTGATGATACCATCAAGTTTCATGAAGGAGTTCCATCGTCGCTAACTGCGGCAATGGCTATGAGATGTATGTAGGGACTATGTCCATGTTGCATTTTCCTCTCCGCCCACTTTTGCCCATACTTACATCGTGCATGATTAGTGACTGCCTATGAAGTACCAACAATACTAGGACGGATAGTAGGGGCTTTACCTGTTCCTCCGAACATTGGTAAAATACTCTTCTTGGGAAGTCTTTTCTCTTGTTTGGATCCATGTTTGACTATTGCGGCAATTCTCTTGAACAATGCAACTCTGATTCCATACAAGGATTCCGAACCACGGGCACACATGATGTTGGATTGTGAGGGCCGTGGATCTTTGTTTGGAGCACTCAATTTGTATAACGAGTGGTCAAGTCTGATGGTAACCCCATCCAAGGACGTTATTGGTAAGTCATTTGTCTCGTCGAATAAGAGTTGCGACTTGCAAAATCATGAATTTAGAGCCGTGGCTCAGACAACGGCGAATTCAGGAATCGACAATGGTGGCCATCTCTCAATCTCGACTAGAGCTATTACGACATCTCGCTCGACATCATTTAGTTCGAACCAACTATCTCGCCCAATCAACTATACAAAAGAGAAGTAATAACGAATTGACCTCTCCGAAAACCACAATGTCCTCATTCTTCAACCACTCGTCGGCACCCACATCATCTACAGACACAATACCACTGATGCTGTCCGAGTACAGCCGAAATGCGGATAATGTCAACCTTGTATTATCCATCGCAGCTGCTGGAATGTTGTGGGCTCGTATATTGCCAAAATCGTCAAAAGCCAGTAACAGCAACGAGTACATCAAATTTGATGCTACCAAGGAGGATCAAGAACAGCCCTACATTGTCCCGCATATTGAGTCTTATTTCAAAACCCCATCGGGCGAAGTCAGCATCCCTGACATATTGGCGTATTATAAACCAGTTGATTCAGATAACAATCCTAGTAAAAGAACATTGGCGCAAGTCATTGGCGTTGAACCTCCCACTGCCATGATGCTGTGTGGTCGTAGCCCAATTACGACTTCGTAAGTCTGACTTCAGTGGTTGTGCTCATGGCAGTCGCGTAAACAGTGTCTTTCTATCATGTTTCGTAGGAAGGAGGTAGTCAATGGTGCAGTAGACGTTGTCGGTGAAATGGGTCCGTCTTTGAGAGTTATAGCTAAGGAAATGTCAGATTACAAGGGTCAACGAGGTCTGGCGAGAACTTGTGTGCGTGTTGTCGCCATCATGCTCACAGAAAAAACCACTTCATCAGGTCCGGTTACATACTTGGTAACACTTCTAGGTCATCTCAACACGTCGCTTGATATCTACTACAAATATCTCGCGAATGACAATCCATCCGCGGTCAGCCAACGTGCTCGAGCTGTAGCATCCGCAAATCCAGGAACACTTGCGTCGTTGGTCCATATTGATAATGAAACTCATCGTCAATATGTAGCGACGGTTTTCGATTTGTGTATGGGTGTTTTGAGTCAAACCGCCGAATGAAGGGTGCGTCCGGCTACTACCTTGTTCTTACGATGATTTTTGCTTGTAAGATAGGGTTATCATTCTGGAGAGTAGTATATTAATAGATTTTGCATGCAGGTCTGATAGGAAACAAAAGATAGAACAAAACATATACTCTAAATGTTGTTCGATTGCATACTTCATATCAGCAATCGGTAACATTGTAAGGAGAGAAATTTTGACTGTTTACTTTATATACAGTGTAAGTGATCCCCCCTCGAGTTGACTAGAGTGAGCCGGACCATTCATACAACACTAAATTGTAAGATTAATCTAACCAAAATGTATATGTACATCAATACTGCCGCAGCCTCTCCATGCTTACATCGTCCTTTCGTATGTCATCACGCGCGTAGCCGCATTCATCGCTTTTGACAGCTGTCACTGAATCAGACCAATTCACCAATTCAGACGCACGTAGTTGGATTCCTTTAAGAAGCAAGACCTGTGTACTCCGGAGATCCCTCCTCAAAAAGGAGCAATGGGGTTTCATTTTAATTCGCACTCTGCACGGCCTGACCTTCGGTGGAAGGGGTATTCCTCGCCATTGTCAGAGACAACAGGTGCATTCGGGGTCCCACCCCCGTCAAAACGTACCAGGAATGGTCCTATAGTGTAGGGGCTATCACTCGGGATTTTGAATACAAGACTCCCGCAACGGCGGTTCG
>QEAN01000086.1:29989-51560 GCA_006535955.1 Synchytrium endobioticum | reverse complement strand
TCATTTGATATCAGATTACCACCTGGGCTGACTGGAAATGAGTTGAGTTGGACTACCTTCGCAACACAACAAGCGGTACCACCGGGTCTTCAGTCATCGCATTGGTATCGTCCACCTCCGGCTGGAATGTTCGCAGACTCTATCTGATTCATCCGATGATATGAGTATTGTATTATGATATAAATACAACGTCCTTATCTATTCATCCAATGAGTATTGGATGAAGCAGAATGCAATTATTCCGCTATTTATACTTGCAATTACGTGATTGGTGACTCACACTAGCACATGTTAACATTAAAACTAACTCCTCTCGCCATCATATTAGTCTCATCCCGTGAGCACAGAGGTTTTTTTGGCTTCCGGAAATCCTTTTGTTAGACAATCTGCTACCATAAGCTCTGTGCTGCATGCTCTCTGAGTTACTTCTTGCTCTCTGAGAGCTTGTCAGATAAAGTGATGGCATATATCAATGTGCTTGGTTCTCTGGTTCACAGCATCCTCGTTTGCCATGAATATACAATCTCGGTTGTCTTCGTGTATTGGTGTGGGTGTTGTTTTTGGATATCCTAACTCCTTCACAAACTGCATTGCCTGAAGTAGCTCACGCGCGACAACCGACAATACCATCAACGCGGATCCTTGTTTTGCTGGTCGCCTGCTAGTCGTTGTTGTTCACTGACAGATTCTGGACAGAGGCCGGATAAGCCGAGACACTGGATGCGTCAATATTTGTTAATTGTATCTATCTGAGTACCGCCATCCCGCCGGTTTTGACCGTGGATATGCTGTAGAGGCCCAGAGAGCTCAGTGTGGTTTGTGATGTGTCATGTGATACGACCATTCCGAATAATCCGTTACCGATTTATGCAGATACGACAACGTTTGGTGAGCCGGTGCTGCATCTAAAAACCAAGTGAGTCGTTTGCATGAATTTGATGACTGTGGCTTGACATTTTCACCGAATGCGGCAGGGGCGAAGCACCATTGGATGTGATTGCTATCGACCATCTCCCAGCTTTACTGCCTCGCGAAGCGTCTCTCGTGACTTGTTGCCAAGTTTGTTACAGCTCAAGGAGCGTCATACTGCTCGCGTATGGACTGACGCCGAAGCACCCTTCCACAAAAAGGTAGAGGAGATGAAGTCGTCACAATAGCGTACTGTGGTGATGCTGCTGGTTAACGTAATTGTAGTCCTGGCGAACTATGATCACACATAACGCTTTCACACTCTACATGATATAAAGTCTAGTAAATTCGTTACATCGTGCCACATACTTTTTGGATACTTACAAAGTAGTACTAAGTATGCGTGATGAAAGAGCCACCCTTTACTCCACAGATATATCAACAGATGTATATCGATATTAACAGATATACAGGTGTAGGCATCATGCCTAGCACCGCGACAGGTCCAACGTGCATATTACAACTTGACACACAGACTTGCATCGCGACCATATCAGACCTTTAAACAGACAAAGCTATACGCGCTTGAACGGACGAGGGCGATCGGCAAAGGCGTGTTCATACAGGAAGCAGTACAGGATGTTTCTGGCTGCGTTGTAGTCTCTGTCACATACTTAGTTGAATTGAGGTTGGGCGTTCATGTCGGTTTTGACAAAAAGGCACCGACGCAAGGTATCATGGAGAATTTACACTGTCCCAACCCAGCTCGCCCTGGACACCCGAGGGGAGGTAACTCTGTCTGCGCCACTGCGCTGCGTTGGTAACGGCGCGGCTGATTGGGCGCGATGGACGGCACGTTGTTCTCCGATCTCCACGTTTGTCAGAATTACTATTTTCATATACGTGATAAATTGGAGTTTGATTGCCGCGGTGTTGTATGTCCATGGCTACTAAATAAGGATGAAGAAATTAGATACTGAAGTTTGGACGCATATGTGATAGCCTGATATAGAAGGCGGCAGTCCAGACTTATATACAGGTGGCGCTGACTATCGCCGGCATAAGCAACCCGTACTATTTACATACCGTTCAATATTGTATTGTGTCCAACCTCTCCAAATTTTGACGATATTTATATGTGATACACAATGTCTCTTACAAGGTATGGCGCATATGAGGACAGTGATCATGGAAGGAGCGGCTCATATGCAATCATATATAATATAGCCTCCTTCCAGCTCCCCGAGCTGTTGTCACGTTGAAGGTCGATGATGCAGACGACAACCAGGCACAGCAACAATCGAATGCCTTAGCAGCATCATTGAGAGCCCAGATACCTCCATATGGCCAGCGAAAAGGATGGATACCAAAATCCCTCGTCGACTTTAGTGACGGAGGAGCATTTCCTGAGATACATGTGGCACAATTTCCATTAGACATGGGTCGGAAAAAGGCATCTGCTACTGGTAGCGGTATCAGCTCGGTGAGAAATGGCCAGACCAATGGCGGAACGGTGCCATTGACAACGGATTCAACTGGCAAGCTGAGATACGATGCCGTGATTAGAAAGGGTGGTCAATCCGGAATGCAAACAGCATTCAAGGATATGGTACCAATAGATATCAAACCTGATGATCCTTCTTGGGAAAGGCCTGATGAGGAAACAGTCAAGGCTACTACCGATAGAACTAGAGCTGCTTTAGAAAAGGTGTTGGCTTGTAAGTGGTGTCGAGATGGTTGTGTCGGTTTCTTCCTGAACATGTACGAGACGAGGATACTACATGCTAGTGCTAACAGTACAATTACTCTGCAATAGCACGAGTCACAGCTGGTCAGCCAAGAGGAGAGAGTGAAAAGGAAGAAACCAAAGGTCCGTCATACGTAAAATACACGTCAACACAGGGTGCTGTGAGCAACACCAGAATCATTAGAATGGTCGAAGCACAGGTAGATCCACTGGAGCCCCCAAGATTCAAAGTCAAAAAAATGCCTCGAACCGGCGGCTCACCACCACCACCTGTAATGCATTCCCCACCACGTAAAGTATCAGCAGAGGAACAAAAAGCGTGGTACATACCGCCGACCATATCGAATTGGAAGAATGCCAAAGGATATACTATACCGCTGGATAAGAGATTAGCTGCCGATGGTCGAGGGTTACAAGAGATTGCCATAAATGATGGATTCGCAAAGTTATCAGAGGCGCTGTTCATAGCCGATCGTCATGCTCGCGAGGAAGTGCGAATACGCGCAGAAATGCAACAGAGACTAGCTGAAAAGGAAAAGAGAGAAAAAGAGGAGAAATTAAGAACGTTGGCGCAACAAGCGCGTGATTCGCGAACAGGATTGACGAATAATAGTACTACAGAAGGCACTTCATCAAATGCAGTACCGTTAGGTACAAGACGAGATAGTAGTAGCATTGCGCGTGATTCGCCATCACAATCGCCAGTATCGCCTCGTGGTGGTCGTGGAAGACACGAAGATGACGAAGAGGACGACGAGGAAGCTCGCCGTACAGCTAAAGAACGCGACCAGCTCAGACGAGAACAACAAAAGAAACGAGAACGAGAAATGAGAATGACTCACATGGGTGCGGACACCAAAGCCAGAGTTCTGTCCAAGAGGTGAGTTCTCTGGGGATTCTTCCGTTCGCGCAGGGCGAGCTAATTTGTGTGGCCCCAAATCATTAGCGAGGATCGAGACATATCAGAAAAGATTGCTCTAGGTCTAGCGAAGCCAAGCATGTCTAAAGAAACAATGTTTGATTCGCGTCTCTTCAACCAATCCGAGGGCCTTAGCTCCGGGTTTGGCGCTGACGATTCATACGGCATTTACGACAAGCCATTATTTCAAGGTGGCAGTGCTTCCGCCATCTATAGACCAAAGAAGATGGATTCAGAAGTTGTGCCTGGTGTAGACACCGAACGCATCGATCGAATTTTGGAAGGCGGGGCTGCACCGCATCGTGGATTCAAAGGTACCGAAGGTGGTCTCACGGCGGGATCAAGTAGAGATGGACCAGTCCAATTCGAAAAGGAAGAACCAGACATGTTTGGAATTGAGTCATTCTTAACCTCTGCGAAACGTGGTCGTGAAAAGGATCTGGGAGCTCGTAGTGGTGGGTCTATGCTAGCTGCTGTCGCTGGGAAGAAGGAGGATTATGAGGGAAATACCGGCGCGAAACGGAAAATGCAATTTGAACAAGCTGGTAGTAGTAATTGGGAGAAACGAGGAAGGTACTGAACAGGAAAGCACCGTCTGGGCTTCGGCATTTTGTAATATACACGTAAAAGTGTGGCGTCTGGTAATTTGTGGGATGTGTATTGCATTTAGTACATTCATTATGCAACTCTACAATGCAATGAACGCATCACTGATTATGTCACTAAATAACACTGAGCAATTATGCGCCCAACCTTCTCCCCAGCATGTAGCAAATCTTGTGTGAACGAGACAGACACAAAGTCTTCTCGCACTATAACATTGCACTCCAAGATTGCTCTTGGACGCTTCCATATGCAACTGCACATGCTTCATCCTCAATCAATGACTTCCAATGAAACGGAAATCAGAGAGGAATATTGCGCCCGTCTCAAGTCCGTTCTTCAACAACCATACTACAACTCCATAACAACCTCCATTTGACTGAGATGGCCACTGCCCAAAACAACAAAAGCATTTCGAGTACCCGATTGTATTGACACTTGACTCCAAATACTTATAATCGCTATACTTCCAAAAAATTTGAATCGTATCCACCAAGAACATAAAACGAAATGTCCAAATCCAGTATCAGTATCCACAAACTACCTTCAAGCTCATGGACTATGAGTTTCAATTCGTTTTAATCTCCCTCATTGTGCAAACAAACATCCATATCAATCCTCAAAAGAGGCATGGATCTTCGGATTGTAAGTATGAGGTTTCTTGACCAGGTCTTGCGGAAGTATAGCCAGCTCCAGGTGATTGGCGATCTAATCGTATATTTTTAGATTCTCACGTGGTTACAAAATTGTGAGAACGTGGTATGAGACAGAGTGCTACTATATACTAAATTAATCTCTGAGATGCTAAGCCTAGATTGTGAGCTGCTTCAGCAAAGGAACAAGTTCTTTGGGAACAACACACATTGAGCAATCACGTACTCAAAAACAAATGCCGGTTGGTTTACTTCAAGCTTGCACCAGCAACACCGTTCTGAGCAGCTTCTTGCTGCTTATTTGCTTCTTCATTGGCACGTTTCTGTATCTCGTCTACACAATCTTGCACAACTTTTTGAATTTTAGCTTGAGCTTCAGCTGGTAGAGTCGATACTAGTTGAACAGCTGCTGGGCACGTGGTCGCCCATCTGTGGAATTCTGTATATGGGTCGACAGAGTCCAGTGGCGAGAAGTAATATACATCTTCGGACATATCTTCATCCTCATCCTCGTAGCTTTCGAAGCCGTGGGCCGCTCGTTCTGCCAGGAATTCGAGGTACTCGTCGTCTTCGTCCCGGACATCATCATCATCGATTTCGGCTGTGTGTCCTAAAGCGATCACGTCAGCGGCGGTATAGTCAAATGACAGCAAATGATGGAGGAAGCTCACTATCAGAATTTAAATCCTTTGATGTGCTTCCGTTGGTTGCTTCGTCGTCGTCTTCTATTTCTTCATCGTCAGAGCCAGTCTCATAAGCCTGCTCCATTTCCTTGCGACCTATACGTAGACACACATTATCTGTACTGCTAGAAAACCGACAGGGCATGCTAGAGTCAAAAATGAGACTCACGCTTCAGAGCTTCAGGATAAGTTTCGAAACATTTAACAATTCCATAGAGTAAGCCTGAAACGTTGGGCTGCAGCTGCACCGGAACCATGTTGGGATAGGCGTTCAAGACAGCACATAGAGCTAGAATACATATTTTCTTGTCTTGTACCCTGTTCGAGTTTTAAACAAATGACCGGGTGTCAACATAATTGAGCTCCAAACCGCATCACCGCTTACCTGAGGAAATCATCCAAATGATTGAACCAAAAAGTAAAAAACGGCACGGTAAATGAGACTTGTTCTAAGCACTGAAGCGTGATCTGTAGATTGTAGTACATGCAATGCAGCACGATTTCAATAATATGAACTCGTAATGCCAAAGAGTCTAGTGCGTCGGGCGTTTTCAGATGCTCTAGAGCAAGAGCCATGAATTTGGGTATGTACTATTTCGAGAGTATGGAAATTAGGCTATGAAGTCAAATGGCAATAGTGCAACACGCAACTCACAGCGTCCATTATTCCATGTTGTAGGTTCAGTAACATGGCTTCAACTACTTGGCAACCGCGTAGTTTCTCCGATGGAGTATCACTTTGCACAGACTATAATCTCACCAAATATGTCAGTGCGCAACCAACCTTATATTTTAGTTCCAAGCGGAGCTCACCGTTTGGGCAATATCGTAGATCATGTTCTGATACTGCGGCGTTTCCGAGATAACCAGGCTTCCATACGTTAGGTAGTTGTCCAAGGACGGCAACATATCTGGTTGATAGATAATATGATGTTACAAAGTGCGCTGTCATCAACGAGACTGCACGCGAAAGAATCTCACCCTCAATATGATCAGAAGCATCCTCCTTAAAGGCCTTATAGATTAATGCAAAGATGCTCCACATGGCTGGTGATATCCGTTTCGAACAAAAGGTACACGTATCGATTATTTCGAACACCTCTTCATACAGGTCAATCACGTTTTTCTCCAGAACGTACTGGATCACTGGGATACACGTGAGTTCTAACTCGGCCATGATCTAAGTTAAGTTCAAAATGTGAGCCGGCTAGGGGACAAAACTAATAATCTCAATAAAACATGCTTCTTGAGATGATTCGACAGCCAACACCAGCGAGCTCATTGTCTTGAGTACACCCATAGCAGCCATTGTCTTGTCTACATCGCTATCATCCATTTCTGGCTCATCGGTGTTATTGTACACTTCACCAATGATCCTTAAAAATGTATCCCTCTATAATGGCGAGAGACACGTCACTTCATTTAATAATATTCTTGCGACCAAATGATTACTAACGATACGCACCAACTGAACGGTCAACTGAACCGCGAATGGAGTCAACTCGGTAGCAAATTCTTGTACTAGTGTCTCCATAACCTCCGTGAGTGTATCCATATCAATCTCGTTGGTGAGGTGAAGCAATACCTGCATGATGTTTTGAGCATGGGGTTTCATGGCCTCTTGTACTGTTGCGATCCAGTGTCAGCATAATAGCGAAGTTGTCATAAGCGGCCGAAATCACATACTCGAATCATGTCTGAAGAAAGAGTTCAAGCATAGCGCGGCCTCCACACGGACTGGTAGTTCTGGGTCGTGAAGACAATTGAGAAGGTGTTGAAAAGCAATGTGCAGATTCTACATTGAAGAGAGTTGTTGGGTTACTTATTACAGAATCCCCAAGTCTCAGTTCTACATCATATTACCTGCTCATTCTGAAACTCCAATTCACTGAATACTCGTAATACGTCACAAGCCTTGAATGTTCAGCATCGTTAGTTCCCTAGTCTTGTATTTCGCCCAACATCTACGTACTCTTGCTCTCAGGTAGTGAATTGGACTAGTAAACTCTGGGTACACTTCACGAACCAGGAAGTCCTCCATTTGACTTCTCAGTGACGATTTCTGTAAAGAAAAACGTGAGCAATCAACACTGTTGCGGAATGCGCAGCCTATCATGGCCTACTTTGCTAAGAATCTGATCAGCCAACCGAGCGACCATAGATAGGGCACCATCCTTTATCCTTGGATTCCGTTGATTCGGAGATAGAGCATTATACTGAACCAGGATATTGTTGACGAAGGTCATAACAGGTAAGAATGTGTGTTTGAATCTATCCTTAACGATGGCGAAGAGCAAATGTTCAGCAGTGAAAACCGGCGATCGAAATTCTTCCATTGGATCTAGTGTGTAGCAATAATGTTCAGAATGTCGCATAGTCGCGGCGCATCAAAAGGTGCGCGACGGTCCCTCTTTGCCTTCATTACTATCCTCTTCTTCATGGATTGTATTTCAAACGATAAGATGACTGCACTTACCGACTTTCTTATGGATGTACTCGACAGGATTTTCTGCCCATATCTCTTGATCTTCGTCCGAAAAACACAATAATGGAAAAATGAAAGAAACTACCATCGGCTCCAGATGAGGTTTTATCAGCTGCCAGGTTGTCTTGTGTTTGACGCTAACGCGTGTAAATCACTGTCAATTCCGACTTGGGGTAGAGATACTATGTGAAACGCGTGATGAGCGTCCAAGTAAACGATATCACGAACCCACCATTCACAAAAGAATAGAGCTAGCTGTTGTTTAGCTCGATTGGTTGTCCAGACACCAGACATGCATCGTTCTAATTGTTGCAGATAGGCTCGAACTATTTCGCCCGCAAAGTTCTCCATGAACATTTTGGCGAATACTGCATGAGATTTCTCGTTCTTATCGCCGCCAGGTGCAGATATGTTGGGATTTCCATGTCTGAGTCGGCAGCGTGTTATTGTTACTGTGTCTCTTTGACAACATTTTTCGCGACATCCAGGTAAAAGCATTGAAAACCTACTTGGATAACAACCTGTAAAGGCAATGATAGGCCCACTTCTTACACTTCCACCATGAATGTTTCTCCCTAGCTTCCAAGTCATCAGGCATAGGGATGTTTGACAAATCCTTTTGTATAGTGTTCACAAACAATGTGGCCCAGTGGACCAAGTTAGCCATGTCTTGTAATGGTTTGGGCAGTATGTGCTACCATAATCAATCGACAGGGTCAGTTCCGCCAACCTGGCTGATTGTAGCGTGTCTCACCTGCATGGCCATATGATACACCTTCAGTATTAGTTTGAGCAGTTCGGCGCCTTCCAATGAATCTTGATTCAGTAGTGGTGATGACATTTGGAGAAGAGTAGGAAATGTAGTCTTTATGATGGTGTTTAACGGACCTCTTTTCTCTGCCGTCTTCCATCTAATGCAAAACACACCATCAGACCTCTTTGACTTGATTCACTTTGTCAACCCAGACACATCAACTTACTGGTACACTTTCACCAGCTCTTGCAAACAAATCAAGCCACCCAGCATGGTTTCTCTCACGGTGCTCTTCAGCATGCTATGCACATTGGTCAAATAGTCCGACCATTTTTCAGGATAATCTACGCCTAGAATGCTAGCTAGACAAGTCGATAATTGCAACCGTATGATATGTGGCGACTGAATGATTGCTTGAAGAATGTTTTGCTTGACAAAAGTAGCATCATGTGGACCTATGATGTCTCCATCACTCATGTCTCGACCCCATCTATGATTTATTTGATTCTTGAAGTAGATTGCAGCTATTTTTTGGGTTGTCAGACGAATGCTTGTGAAGCTCGATGACAGTAATGATGACATTGTCGACAACAGGAACTAGCGCACATCGGGCTTGAGAATGCAGTTAAGGAAGGCGCCTGCAGCGGTGGCATACCTGCTTGCCTTACAGAGGCATCTGATTCTGGGGCTACAATGATCTGGAGCAATGTCGACAAGAATCCATCCACATTAGCCAGCTAGGTGCATGGATGACAATGTCAATATCGAGCTCCACATGAGCCACATGCACATGTAGTCTCAATTGAGCTCCAACCATCATCTTGCCTGTTTCAGTTGTTTTTCAGCATGCTCTCGTGTCTGGATATCTGGAGACATGGATTGAGCAAACAATCCGTACATGTTGTTGACGGCAGCAGCTCCCTGGACTAGCTGATGGCTCATGGTGCTGCCGTTCATGTAGACACACTGGGCCTACACTTGTTTTGTGGTCGGTCGGTCGGTCGGTCCGTTGTCAAAAAAAGTCATGGATCTCGAAGTGGCAGTATGCATGTTGAAGACGACAAGAGGTGCCTCACAGAAATCGTTCAACGTGATTGCACGCCCAGTAGCTAGTGGGGCCATTGCGAGTACATGTTGCCCTTTGTGTCCGCCTCGATCCTCAGATCCATCAGCGGGCCCAGCCATGCGCCACGTTCCGCCCATTCGCGCCCATGGAATCCTCAGCAGCTCCTGGCAGCAGTTTCGGTACGGCAGGCACCGACCACAGTGTGCGGTACGATGTACGATGTACAATATGTACAAACGGGTCGAACACGTCAACTTCCTCGTAACCGTGCAACCGAACGAGAGAGTGCGACAAGATGAGTCGAGGGAGTGGTTGTAAGTCATCAATTATTAATGCCGAAATTACTAAATTCTTGCTGTATACTCGACTCATTGCTGAAGCGCCTGTTGAACAAGTCACCGACCATTCCCGTGATCACCATGGACTCGCGAGGAGGGACTAATCGTCGTTTCCGTAAAAATAATAGCTGGATTTGATAGAATGTTGACTGTCTTCTCTCCAGAGGGACGTCTGTATCAAGTCGGCAAGTAATCATGTCCATTACTTCAACATCAACCCCCAACCGAAGCCAAACATCGACATTCATCAATGACACAGAATATGCCTTCAAAGCCATATCTGGCGCCGCGATGACCTCTGTAGGAATACGAGGTGCTGACTCGGTGGTAATCGTCACCCAAAAGAAAGTGCCTGTAAGTATGCGCTGTTGTGTCGTGTCTGTGGACTCAAACACCCATACCCACTCTCATGCTTTCTCCTTGGAAATTGGGGTAGGACAAGATGCTAGATCCATCGACAATCACCCACATCTTCCAATTGACGCCGTACCTGGGCTGTGTCATGACCGGATTCATCGGCATGTCGCGGAACACAAGATGCTCCTTGCTTCAATCTCACCTATTTATACCACGTAATAGCGGATGCACGTGCTCAAGTGGCACGAGCGAGGATGGAAGCTGCGGAATGGAGGTACAAATACGGATACGAAATTTCAGCGGACATGTTGGCAAAGAGAATTGCCAACATCAACCAAGTCTATACTCAGCATGCTGCCATGAGACCATTAGGAGTCTGTGAGTTATTGATGCTGAATCTCTGAAACCTTTCGTGTGACGAATCAACTCTTGCTCAGACGTAAACTGACACGAATAGCGATGATTCTAATCGGCTATGATGAAGAAAAAGGGCCACAGCTTTTCAAATGTGATCCTGCTGGATTTTATGTCGGATACAAAGCTACTGCTGCTGGTACAAAACAACAAGAGGCATTGAACCATTTGGAGAAGAAGTTGAAAAAAGAACCTAAATTATCTGATGAGGAGACCATTGAGGTAAGACAAAGAGGCTTTGCAACTATCATCAAATCACAGTATGCGGCTCCCCGGGTTCCAAGATGAATGCCCCCAAATCATTCTGCACTCAGTATCGAGTCACTCACCTTTTCAAACATCTCTAGTTGGCTATAACAACATTGTCATCTGTGCTGTCTATGGATTTCAAAGCAACAGATATTGAAATTGGTGTCGTTTCAAAGAGTTCCCCAAAGTTTCAGACACTATCCAGTTTAGAAATCGAGACGCATTTGACCAGAATTACTGAACGCGATTAGAAGAGTTCAAAAGATGGAAGCAGACGAAGGTGATTGGTTATCCTGCTCTCTAATTCTCATATTTTCGAAGGCTTTGTATGATGAGTAGTAGCGACAGTCAGGGTTGATGGAAATGAAATACATACATATAATTTGTAATTCCACGTAATTCCATTTATGTTGTGGGTATGTCGTCCAACAAGATGTCAGCCTTCCATTTCTTTATTGATGATGTAGCAATGAGGGCAGTGTTTGCAGCACAAGTTTTGGGTCTCGCCAAATGCATCAATTTGGCATAATTTGTCATCTGTAATGGCTTCCACAACAGTTCATGCGAACATATTAAGTCGAATCTAGTAGTAGACTTATGGCCTGCACAACACGTCGAGGCTAAACAACAAAGTGCCATACTGCTCGCATACCGGGCTTGTACTTAATGCTGCCACGATTCTTGATCCAGATGAGTTTGCGCATTGCAACGCCCCTTCTCGCCTTGGTTCTCTTGTATGCCCGTATTGGGATCATACTTGCGCTCTCCCAGAGTACTAAACACAATCACGAACCAACTGTAGAGCTCTCTCAGTACTCGCTAACGGGCCAGGCACCGATGGGCAGTAAGCTGGAATATAAGAATAATTGTCAAACTCCGGGCAAGATTCAGTACTCAACAAGTTCGCACGCCCACAATGACATAGGTTCTTTGAAGGAATCTGTGATGGCGGTTACGGAAGTGACGTGTATGGTATGATTCGACAGTGGTATGTGCTCTACAAGTAGTCGATGCTTGAACTTCATCCGAGCACGGAACTGGACGACACACCTTCACCCCTTTTAGCTGCCATGGCCCACACCTCCAGTGGTTGGAGCGGAAAGATAATGCCACGGATTACCACTGCCTGGTATCGAAGGAGATAACCCAGCCTTTCAAGGATTGTTGTAAGGGGTTAAATGATGGGAATCATGCGTTTGGGGTCGATATTGTTACAATGCAGTGGGTCGCTTTCTAAACGCCCACTCATTCTGCTCCTGGGTCTGGCCTGGATTACGAAGCTAGCGGAAGTTGCAGCCTGGTTTCATAACGCATGGCTGGAGAGATAACGATTTCACATGTTGTTCTATAGTGCATTCCCAACATACGAGATAGACTACGCGAGTTAGTGTTCTCCGGGAGCATTTAAGTCGGTACTAGGCTGATAATACTACGAATGAAGCTATCATACACAAATCTGTCCTTGGTCCGACAAGCTGTCGTGCCTGTACTTCGACACAAGCACACATCACATGTACTTCCAGACACCAAATTATCTATTTAGTCTCGCAAACACCACAACCTTACTTCTTACTTCCAGCACTAGACGAGTCTTTTTTCGCATCCTCTTTCAGTGTAACGGTTCTGTTCACCACGATACTATTCTCAGTGCTATCCTTGTCAACACAGAAATATCCAACCCTTAAGAACTGAAATTTATCTTCCACATTTGCCTGGAGTATTCCAATGTCACAAACTGCCTCGGCCTTCGTAATCAGACTGTCAGGATTGGTATCCGCGAGCCATCCTGCCTCATTCTCCGATGGATCAGAGTGATGGAATAGATGGGATATCAACCTCGCTTCTATTTTGACTGGCGAATTGTGTTTTGGTGATTTCGCTACCCACTGGATGTACGATTTTGGCTTCTTTGCCGACGATGTTTCGTAAGTGGCTAATACTGATGCGATTCCCCCAGTCTCATCTTTGATTATTTGATACGCTGTTATCGGACAAGGGACATTCAGAAGGCCTATGGTCTTCCCAAGTGTTAATCTGAAGAAGTTTGGATCATCATCATGTTCTCGGAAATCTGATTTATCTATATATACCACTCTTGTAAATGGTATTTGCCGTTCACCCATTGATTCATCCCGTGGATTATTTTTGACGGTCAAGACTTCCAGATATTCTTCTGGTAGATTGGTAATGGTAATTTGCAGGGGATCCAGACACGCCATCAATCGTGGCGCAACATCATTGAGATGATCTCGTACGAAGTTTTCCAATCTTTCAACCGGTATTTGAGTTCGAGCTGTGGTCACTCCACAATCTCTGACAAAGGCATTGATGGCCTCTGGAGTAAATCCACGCCGTCGTACACCAGCTATAGTATATAATCGCGGATCATCCCATCCCATGACATGGCCACCTGTAACTAGCTGATTCAATCTGCGCTTTGACGTGATGGCGTAAGTCAAATTCAGTCTACCGTACTCCCACTGTACTGGTTTATACAGCTCTAATGCATCAAGCAGCCAATAATAAGATTCTCGTGACATTCGGAATTCGGTAGTACATAACGAATGTGTAATGTCTTCGAATGAATCGTTGAGACAGTGGGTGTAATCGTATGTAGGGTAGATGCACCACGCGTCGCCAGTTCGCACATGTGACGTATATATGACCCGATAGGCAACCAAATCCCAGAATTGAGGGTTTGCATTCTGCATATCCATCTTCATTCGCAATGTAGCTTCACCTTCAGCATATCTACCCTGCTTCATTCTCCTAAATTCACGTAATGACTCATCTATGGGTCGATTTCTGTGTTTACATTCTACTCGGTCGCCCTTGCTATCACCACCTCTCATGGCATGCATTTCTTCACCTGTACAGTGACATACATATGCTTTATCTCTTTTTATAAGGTCCTCGGCTAAATCATATAATCTCTGGAAATGGTCTGAAGCGTATGTGATCTTCCATGGTTCAAAACCAAGCCATTTTATAGTATCCAGGATTGCGGCAAAATACTTTTCTTCTTCGGCTTCTGGATTAGTGTCATCGTATCTCAAGTAGCAATTACCATTTAATGCCTGAGCATAACAGAAGTTGACATTTATGGCTTTCGCATGACCTATGTGCAAAAAGCCGTTTGGTTCAGGTGGAAACCGTGTCATGACTTTGCCACCAGTTCGCTCAAGATGCTGCTTCATGAGCTCTGATTTAACTTGCGGGTTTTCACCTGCTTTATGTAGTTGAGCTAGTTGACCTGAAAAGATAAAGTCGTAGCTTTTTGCCATTTCTGCTACTTTGCCGAACACACTTGTATTCGTTGCGGTTGTGATTGATGAAGCATTTGCTGCCACGGCTATAGGCGGCTTGGCGTCTCTTTTCTGAGCTTCTCTTTTCTATGCGCAAAATGTCTCAGCGAGAAATACTGGCATTTGTCGTGAATTTCACTAAGCAACTGTAGCGTCATCAAACAGTGAACTTGCCTTTTTCGGATTGTCTCTTTCATCTCGAGGCCCTAATGCAGCTAGCATCTGCTTCTCCAATTCTTCCTTCACAGTCAATGCATTTGCCCATCTGAGGGACGCTCGCAAGTCACCAAGAAATTTAGACAGCATAGAATAACGCTCTCGTTCCAATTCTGTACTTTTAGACTGGAATAGGGCCTGAATTGTGTTTCGTATTTCTTCTGGTGTTATAACCACTCCTACACGAGAGTTTGGATTTTGAATAAACTAATTAGCAGATATGACAACGTATGTCTCTTTTCTATTAGCTACATTTTGCAGTGACGAGGGTCAGAAACGCTTACCAACACCACAAGCCTTGTTGAAGTCTTCAGAGTTGATATGTCCTGTACATGATTCACAAAATTTGATAGCGGCTTTGTCGATTGGATTGATTAAGCATGAATGATTTTAATCCCGCCAAGCACGAACAAAATACAACGGTAAATTACCTGATATCTGATCATTTGTTAGTAGACGCTTGTCTTTTACGGCAACTATTAGGTATGACAAATATGGCATGGCTTCTTTGGTTATAGTCGCAGCTAAAGTATAGAGTAGATTTCCTAACGGCTTGTCTACTACTTCAACACCGCCAACCTATATGGAATCACTGCCAGGTCATCATCCGAGACATGTCATCCGTCACGCAGCAAGATGCGCCGCAGTGCGATGAGACTTACTTGATCGATGATGTCCACTAAGAGTGGAGCGAGTTTCTTGTTTCCAGCAGTATCCTTTGCTTGCTTGTCACTGAAGCCAATTTGTTTGAACTTGTCGACCAATTCTTCAGACATGACGGGCTTTCTTTGAGATTTTTGAGAGAGAGACGGTGCGACTAAATGAGTAGAGTGACGGTACAAGTGGGCTCTAGGAAGTATTGACGAGCAGGTTCGTGCTAAGTCGTAAGCGAAACGTCAGAAAGCTAGACACATCTGGTGCGGTGACGATGAGGATGCATCGATCAACGAGGCAGCTTACTGGACCAGGCAAGGAGTCGTGCCGGGAGATGCAGCTGCCGCCTCAACGTATGCCAAGGGATATGGATGAAGCCAGCACGCAGCATAAAATCGATCACTCTTCCTCGAGGTGACCGACCGACCGACCGATCGACCTCGAGGAGAATGCCATCACTGCCGGCACCGACTGGCGGTAGGTCGCGGTATATGCCGTCTTTCCTACCAGCACCAGCACCAGCACCAGCACCAGCACCAGCTCTGGCACCAGCTCTGGCTCTCCGTACTTCTCATCGGCGATTCTTCATGCAATGATCAAATCATCAATCGCACTAGGCTTGTCTCGTATTGGGCATAACACGCATATGTGCATGTACGCGTAGAGACAGGCACCCGATCATCGTCATCTGTACATTGCAGCAATGTCTCAACCAAGGCGATCCACTTTGACAGCGCCCGCTGGCCCAACGCCATTCAAGATCTTCCCGATAGCTCAGCAATTGTCACTAGAAGAAGTCGTACTCCCATCTAACACTGGTCCCTCCAACGCCGCCTCCAATCCCGCAAATAATGCTGCTGCCAGTATACGCGCTGCCACCTCGTCCCTATTCAGAGTCGGCCAATCCACATCGTCTGTCTCAACCCCAAATCCCGCTTCATCCCCTACACCGCCTACCACGGCATCGTCAGCACCTGCTGCACTGTCATCTGGAGCGCAGCATACCGTCAAATCATCCGTGGAAGCCGTTCAACTGTGTGGTAGGTGTAATCGTTCTTGCGTTCCATCCAAGACTAACGGAGCTGGTATTCGCCCACAATGATAGGGAATAATGTCTTTATTGGAACTTCCGAAGGATATGTATTACATTATGCCCTGGAACTAGAAGAAGCCGACAGTGATAGAGAGGACAAAGGCGACGGTAAGCGTGACAAGGACGACCATCAGGACAAGCAGGACGAGGAGAGTGTCAGCCTTACCAAATGCAGGCCTGTTAGTCCAGCGGAAAATACCACTGGTAGTGGCCATTCTCCACCAAGACACGCCGATGGGCAGCAAGACCAGCCAGCCTTTATTCCATCACCCTTTAACTGTCGCCTACATCAGAAGAGATTTTTGGGAATGGGCCGTAAAGCTGTTGACGATATACTAGCCGTACCAACCGAGTCCAAGCTCGTTGCTCTCTGTGGTAAGCGTTGGACCTAGTATTCAAGCAGAAGCTGGGTTACCGACCTAGTTGCCACCACATAGACTCTTCATTGACATTCTATGATATGGATACACTACAGCCGGTATCCTCCATACAGCGAATATCTGGTGTCATGAGCTTCTGTGGAGATCGGTTGCTACATAGCCCTATGAGGTTCTGTGTGGGAAAACGAAGAGTCCTATCAGTCATGCTCATGGGCGATACCGTCACTTCTGAAAAGGTGTTATACCCCGTTTGTCTACGTAATCATTCGTTGGAAAGTTTGACCGCCGGCGTATCTAGGAGATACCGATGCCAGATGGAGCCTTGATTCTACAGCGTGTTGGATCAATAGTATGTGCGGCCGATACGGGTTCCTACAAAATTATAAATTTGAATACCGCAGAGACCATACCTCTCTTTTCTTATGACAGAGCTGCCTTCAGACCCACACTGACTTGTATCGGCGAAACCGGCGAATTCTTGGTCGTAACAGCTGGCAACCAGGCTCAGTCAGCTTTGGGCGTGTTTGTATCTTCAAGTGGAGATCCCGTCAAAGGTGACCAAGTCCCTCAAAATACAGCAGCCGCCATTTCGCTTAATACTCACACACATGAATCACAAAGGTACACTACAATGGCCAATGGTACCTAAATCTATTGGTAAGATAACTGCGTTTGTGATGTGTAGCTGCGAATTAAATTCATTCGATTTTGTAAATCATAGCTTATCACTTCCCATACATCGCTGCCCTCTTACGAAACAACACAATCCACATCCACAACATCTTTTCACAAGACCTCGTACAAATCATAAAACTGCCATCAAATGCCGAGCCACGGTACTTGGTCGAAGCGTCGTTCGAATTAGATGTACCAGCGGGAAATGAAAGTAGGAATCCTGGTACTGTAAGGCTAGTGGTGGCTTGCCGCGAAATGTTGCTGGGATTGAAAATGTCATCCTTGGACTTCCAAGTTAATGAGTTATTGGAAGCCAAGAAAGTAGAGAGAGCAGTCACACTGGCTGAGGACATTGTGCAAGCTCAGCAAATGGATAATGATGGCGGAGCCGGGGTAGGTGATTCCTCTTTCTGGACAACGTCATGTATCAGCAGATTTTCGGTGTAAAAGCATACATCAATTCTCCGTACAATAGAGACTAAAATTGCAAAAGCTGTATCAAAGAGCTGGATTTCTCTACTTGCAAGAGACCCTCTTTGAAGAAGCACTGAGGGTATTCAAAAAAGGACAGTTGGACCCAAGAGCTTTATTGTGCCTGTTTCCAGCATACAGTAGTCCTGCAGATTTCACCAGCATAACTGATCAAGATTTGCTGCTACTCATTCAGGGAGTTGGATCCATCCATAAAATAGGTATGTGCAATAATATTCGCTCGCTGTATTTTGTCAGACACGGCACTTTGCATAACATTCCTTCAAATGCCCATAGTCGATACACACTTCAACACGGAATATCCCAATGCTGATTCTGACACCCTGGAATCTTTTCGTGTTGCTTTGATCGCCAATGCCAAGGTACGGTGATATGTTGTTCCTTGAGTAAAACTCGCCAGTCTACCAAACACCCGATCCCATCTGTCACCAGGATGTGCTGGTCAAATATCTAGAGTTTGCGCGGGATGGTCCAATTGGAATGGGCCGAAAGGAGGTAGTCCACCTGTTTCAAATCTGAACGGGTCTTGATGAAGCGGACATCCCTGCTGACGTAGCGTTCTTTCTCGGTAGGAAATCGACGCAACACTTTTACGTATACATGCGGATGATGACCTCAAGTCCTTGTATACGTTGTTGGATTCCAATCATCACATTCGATTGGAGGATGGTGAAGCTATCTTGTCCGAAGCGAAGGTGGGTATCTGAAGTTTCCGAATCAAGCAAGAGGTAGTTTGGCAGCTAAAGTCGCACTAGGATACCTAATAATATAGAGATATCATGCTTTGAGTCTGCTATACCAGAAGCAAGGTCTCATATCTCAATGTTTGGATATGTGGATGAAGTAAATGAAGTCGTGATATGTGATTCGGGTTAAGGAGTTTTGGACTCTGACCTTTCCTCTGTTTGAATAGACTAGCGTCAGGGGAAGTCGCTGATCCGGA
Organism: Synchytrium endobioticum; assembly: GCA_006535955.1. Lineage (NCBI taxonomy): Eukaryota > Fungi > Chytridiomycota > Chytridiomycetes > Synchytriales > Synchytriaceae > Synchytrium > Synchytrium endobioticum. The sequence goes on along the minus strand of QEAN01000086.1, from coordinate 32,625 downwards.
CTTTGGTGGAACACCCCAAATAGTAGGCTACCTCAGCACTGTACAGGATGATGATATCATTTGGAAGTATGCAAAAGCCCTACTGAAATTGGATGCGCCACAAGGCATCAGAATATTCACGACAGCAACAGATGAAGCAAGATTTAAAACAGATGATGTAATATCATATCTGCAGCAGCATCATCCTGATTCTGTGAGCGCGTATTATGAACACTTGATTTACCAAAAAGGTGTTGAGGTGCGTCCGGCACCTTGCAAATGGCATTCGTAGATATTGTGTTGATTGTTCCTTTCCTCGTGCTGAAACAACTTAGGACGAAGAGAGACATACCAGTTTGGCTATGATCTACACGGATCGAGTCTTGGATCTATCTACCGAAATGAAAGTGGCTGCTCAAGGTAGGCACATCATCAACCACAAGACACACAGGCTTCGCTGCTGATGATACTAACCTAACCGACACGACATTTCTCAAAAGACTCGGAGTTCAAAGCTCTAGATGCACGACGCACATTTCAGTCCTTCATATCATCATTAGCTGACAAGACCGGAGACAAACTCGCTAATGCACGGAACAAGCTTATGCGATTCTTGAATCACTCTGATAAAATAAGTTTGATGCCTGTCAAGTCAAAATTAGAGGCTGTTCCGACTTTGTACGCAGAGCATGCTATTTTGTTGGGAAAGGCGAGTGTTCCCCAATTCATTTCTGAAGGATGTTGCCATGCAAAGCGTGGATCGTTGGACTCGCCATTGAGCACTAACGCGGTGAATCTAGTTGGGGGAGCATGAAGCAGCTCTACGCATACTGGTTACAGATATGCGAGATTTCATGGGTGCTGAAATTTATTGCAGTTCTACAATCCCAACATCCCTCACCGTGAAACGATCGTCACCGATACCACTTTTAGTGAACACCCCAAACACATCACCAACCAGGGATCAAGACAACAAACGACTATCTAGAGTTTCCATGTTATCGACCACAGGACCAGAATCAGATGTAGCGAGGAGGACGTTATTGTTTCAATTGTTTACCATGTATGTGAAGGATGAGAAAAAGGACGAGCTGGCAGATGAGATATTAAGACTTTTGGGGGTTTACGGTGGTGACTTTGATGCTGTTCAGGTATGCGTACGATCGTGTGCTAGGTCAGTACTTGTCGTGTTAAGTGCGTTGGGTGTTTAGGTCTTGAAATGGATTCCAGACCACTGGTCTCTAAACATGCTGGTTCCATTCATATCGGCGTCATCACGAAGAAGCATTCATGTCCGGCGAGAAGTGACCGCCATGAAGGCTTTAGCACGAGGAGAAAACTTGAAGGTACGGTGATCGGCAAGAGTTATTTTGATTCTGACTGTCGAATCTGAATCGTTAGCACTTTTAGGTTAACAATGAGTATGTAGACATCCATCTCGAAACTCCAGCAATGCGAATATCACCTGCTTCGCCATCTTCCAATTGCGCTAAATGCCGCTTGCCTATAAATGATAGTCCACCCGTGTTTTGTAGGTATCTACAAATGCCTGATGAGATATTCCATTTGCATTGTCGGGTTGGTAATGTGGAAAACGGTAGTGGTATGACTAGGAGTAGGCGAGTGTCGGAAATTAGGTGATAATCGATTGGCAGGAACAGGAAATGCTTTCTTGTCATTTGTAAATATTAGGTTATCAGAGTTCTGCATATACCCACATCCTTGCGTTATTTCATTGACATGTACCCTCCAAGCAAGAGGCAAGTCTGTCCATCAACTCAAGAATAATTATTTACATTACAATCGACGGATGTCCAAGCTCCATATCGTTACAAAAGCTAGAAATATTCAGCCACATATCTACAAGAGTGGGAATGTCAATGATGAATTTTTATGTTGTTTTTGAGTATATCAAGTACTAGAACTGATCAAGAGGTTTCACCGTCAGCACCACCGTCTGTCACAGCTTGTGCTTCAGCCTTCACCCTCGCCTCTTCCTCCTCCTGTTCCTTTCTCAGACTAGCCTCCTCCTCCTCCTGTTCCTGTTTCAGCCGCACCGCCTCAGCCTTCTCCGCCTCTAGCTGCTCCTTGTAGCTCGCTGCCTCTTCGCGCTCGTCAGGCGTCACGTCAATCTTGTCCAGGACGGTGACATTCGGCACTCTGAACACGACTTCTAGACGGTAATGCTCGTTTGTTTCCGACAATGGGTTTTCGCCCAGCGACAGTCTCGTCAGGGCCGGCAGACACGCGAGTTTATCCAATTCACTCGCATCCGATACTTGGTTGGCCCTACTCGTCGAGCGTGAGCGGCGACGCAGCGCCAGAGACGGGGCCGTACCTCAGATTAAGCGTCGCGAGGCACGCATTGGCGGCACTGAACCCGTCCAGACGGGCGATCTTGTTGGCGCGGAGATGCAGCACCGCGAGGCGCGGCAGCGCGTCGAGGTCGACGACCGCGTCGATGTGGTTGTGTGCCTATTGCATACGGTGAGACGATGCAGTCCAGTGCAGTGCAGTGCGGCGGGCGTACCAGGTACAGCCGCTGCAGGGCGGGTGCGCCGCTGAGGCCGCCTGTGCTCGCCAGCCTGTTGCCGCGGGCCTCGAGATGGAGCAGGTGTGGAAAGTCGGCGAGCCGCAGCGCGTCGAGCTGGTTGTCT
>QEAN01000086.1:7812-21784 GCA_006535955.1 Synchytrium endobioticum | reverse complement strand
CATATGACGCACGAGACATTGATACAGCACAGATCAACTGTATGAAAAGAAGAAATTTAAGCAAAGCTGCATATTACAACTTGACCTAGTAGTAGAATCACCAGTTGAGTAGTGATTCGCGATTAGCAAAGACGAGAATCAGCACTCACGAATTGGGCTTTCTTGGTCCATTTCAAGCGCTTATCTTCGTCCCGCAACACGCGCAGTCCTTGCTCAATTCCATCCTCCACCAATGCGAAATCCCTCCATGCCTTATACAGTAGATGCCATTGAACACAGAAGAACAAAATGGCAGGCGGGTCGCGTCCCCCAATCGTAGCAGCACTTGGTAAACGGTGCTCCATACTACTTCCAGTTGACGAGCGCTGATGTCAAGGTTGGGAAATATCACCTCTGCCAAATCATCTGGTGCTGTTGGAGTGTTTGGCGGCATCATGTTGCGACCAAACGTCCTCAGGTAACGTTGGAAGTACCAGTCGGATGGTGCAGGTAATACGGGGTCTTCGGCGTCGTGCTCCAGGCCAAGCTCCTTGCGTCGGCGCCTTTTTGTCAAAACCGACATGAACGCCCAACCTCAATTCAACTAGGTATGTGACAGGGACTACAATGCAGCCAGAAACATCCTCTACTGCTTCCTGTATAAACGCGCCTTTGCCGAGCGCCCTCGTCCGTTCAAGTGCGGCCCCAACAGAGTCGGATTAACCACGACTCTCAATTCTTCAAGGTGAGCGACCCACGTCGAGGGCACCCAGAACAATATCGCAAGACATCCAATACACTGCTAACACTTGTAATTGTCTGGACAGACGCAGCGATGATTTGGATCAGATCCGGGTTCCCGGGCCAGACACCTTTTTTTATTTATTAACGATAGACCGACAGCAGAAGCGTGTCGCAGTGTCGACGACAAATATATGTTATGTGAATAAAAGGCGCTGTTCTGGTGCATTCTGCTTTGTCGCCATCCCAGCGAGTCTAATCTCTAAATCTATTTCCAAACGCCCCAGAAACTTACCACCAATGACAAAAAAGAAACTCGCTGTATTGTACGATACTAGCCATACCTGCTTGTACTGTACTTACAGACCTGCCACAGCCGCTCCAGCACTGAAGTTACTCCACCCGTATTACTGCTAGATCCGTTTCCGTGCTTGACCCCGGTACGGTTTGGTTAACAGACAACAATCCGCTTCGAATCGGCGGAGCCATATACCATGATTGCAACTGCTGTCAGCAGTATCTCGGCCGTTCTACCATCCTACGCATCATCACAAGGTTATAAAATCATGTCGCCACCTGGGAACGCCATTTCTAGATCATCCATGCTAGCAAACGGGCGGCCATTCTGGAGTAGGCTGACTACTTCCACACCGCCTGCACACACCATCAACTGGTCTGTGGGTTTCGAAAGGGTGAGCCACTGGTGTGTTATGATTGTCCTTGCGCCAAAGATGGCCAACTTAGTTGAGCCAAATCACATGTCATATACATCACCAACTAACTCCTCCTGCGTCTATCCACTACTGACAGGGCTACAGAAACAATGTCAAGTATGGTGCTCTAGGCCCCCAAATCTTCAAAGAAGACATTCACCATCACTTTGAAGATAATCACTGGCCCACCACATCCGAACAACAGCGCGTTGAAGGTTCTGAAGGTGCCACTAAATTCTGGATCTTGGCTGATGGCCATGGTGGCGAAGCTGCGGCACGATTCTTTGTCGCTCGTTCAGTGGAATTGGTAAAGGCCCTAATCAGGGAAGGAGAATGGAATTTTGACCTAGTCGGAAGTAGAGAGAGGTTTAGAATAAGCATAGAGAACATGTATCAAGTACGTAATTATCCTTGTCTAGCCTGTATCCGGCAACCACTTCAATCACATCCATGCACGCAATAGTCAATGGATATCGAATTCTGCGACAGCAAAGTAGCCGAATATTCAGCCTGGAGACGAGCAGGCTCAGACATGCGACTACGACCCATAGACGATGGATGTACACTCCAACTCATTCTCCTCCACAAAACCTATTTTGTAGTTGCCAATGTAGGCGACACTCGAACCGTCATTGCTACAAGAGCGGCCTCACTCCGACCGTCCGTCACCCGGGGCGGTAACTGGTCGGTAATGTTTGGAACTGAAGACCACGATATGACACATCCAGAACGTGTACACTTTATACATTCAGCTGGTGGTGAGTTTGTTGATCAGACTGGCAGAACGTTTCCTATACAGATAGATCCACCCAGCGTAAGAGGTGGAAGGCCGTATACTGAGTTAGCTGGCGGGAGGGTTTACAGACCTCCCGTAGCGAGTAATGATGCAGTGAAAAGCCTAGGAGTTTCATACCGAAGGACATTGAACATGACTGCGAGTTTGGGAGATTTGTTATTCAAATTGGACCCCCCTGTTTTGAGCAATAATCCAGATGTCAGTTTCATAAAGTTGGAGCCCAAAAATGATTACATCTTGATTGCTGCGACGGATGGTGTTTGGGATCATATGAGGTATGTCAGCAAGTAGTGTACGCTTGGGATCGATTTGCGAGACTAATGTCGTACACTCAACACAGGGAGCAAGGGCCCCTCCAGAACGAGACGGCGGTCGATTGGGTGGGCAGCCAAATAGATGGAGTGCGGAATCCAGAAGACAGATCGGATCTGCCAGACTCGTCATCATTACAATCACGTATAAATCAAGCGGCACGTGATCTAGCGAGTCGTGAACGTGAAGGAGGCGAAGATTTGTATCATCAACAGATGGTTCGATATGATGATTGCACGGCCATCATTATAAATGTGAAAGCAAAGTTGAGCTAGTGCTTTTCTCAAGGAATGCCTAGACAAGGCTGTATACCCAGTGACATGTCGTAATTTATTCAGTTTTGCCTACAGTTTCCGATAAATTATGGTAATTGGTCAATGTAAACTCTTTTGTATCAGAAATATCTGCACATATTTAGGAGGACGGAAGGGTGTTGAGAGCGCGCATTTATCGGGTGCGAACTACAGACCCCGAGTAGTAGCTGTGTATATTTTCTGGGGCTCTACTTCAGTCCCCGAGTCCCATACATCATCATCATGTTTTATTATGCTTCAACTATGCTACGTAAACGCTGCTTTCACTACGACTGAGACTAAGTATGGAACTATACAAATTGTTTGGCTCAGTACTATAGGTTTAACGACAAGTAAAGCATGAATCAACCCATGTCAACATCTAGGTTCAACAACTTTTTTGCAGAGCGCTTCCATTCCCCTATGCGGCGCTTCAGTTCTACATCTAATTCAAAAGATGTTGAACAAAGAAAAAAGCGAAAAACACAAAATCGTGCACCACAAAGGTTCCAGCGAAAGCAACCTAAAGTGCTCATACGGCTCCTCAGCAACCAACCAATAAAAGCAAATACTTACCAGGTATGACTTGATCCAAAGTCAGGGGTTGTCGATTGAATGGATCATGTGGATCAGACAGCAGGTGCATTTTTATCGTACTGATGTCCACCACAGCTTTACTCGATGGTAAAATGACCGGTTCTTCCATAACATGAAACATCAGCTGATCTAGGAATTCATCGGGGGCTTCTCCTAACTCTTCATCTTCTTGTGCTGATACCTTGACTGCTTGTTCGACTTTCTCAACAAAGTCATACAGAGCTTGTACCTCAGACTTTCGTATTGCAAATCAATCAAGCTTCATGACGGCTGGCACGCTGATATAAAAGGAAATACCAAAGAGATGACGTACCTCACTTTTCAAAGCATTCTTCATCATTATTTGACCAGCTTTCATGAAGATTTGCTTTTTGTATGATCTGGCATCTTTGCTAACGGCAATCACAAACTCTTTTCGATGTGACAAATGCATATAAATATCAACCAGTTTCGTAAGGAGAGCTTTCGGATTGAATCGATACTTTTCAGGACTTTGAACCTATAGTTTTGTGGACGTTGATACGAGGAATCTCAAAGTATTCCAGCACAATTCGCAGCCTATACCTTCAATTCTTGCGATTTAGGTCCAACCAAGGTCGTCAGATTATAATCCAGCATACCAGCCAACCTATCTACAATACCTGGCTCCATAAACGGCTGTACGATTCTCGGTTCGCCAGTCATGTACTCCAACATATTCACGGTTTCTACACCCAAGGACATGTAAGACTGTGCCTGTCGTTCAAGTGTTGATAATGTCCCCTCCCGTTCCTGTCTTTGTTGTTGAGTTTGCGCTTCCCATGTTGCCGTATCAGCCATGGCATTTTGCAGCTGATGGATTTCAGCAAGTTTAGATAGAGATTCGTCTAATAAGTAGGTAGTATCATTCATCAACAAGTTTATGAACTTGACGAAAAAATCCACATCCCTGAGATGTGAACGGTCAGACTCTGAATAACGAGGATGCACATGAAACTTCTCACCGGCTCATCGCAAAAATCTTTGTACGATGACCAGAATCATTCCAAATGACTTTCATGATTTGGGATATATGATATCGGATGTTGAACTTGTCATAGAATTGCGAGTGCATGCCAGTTTGTTCCACATCTATGAAAAGCAGGATGCTGAGAACGCAATTGCCAAGAAAAACCAAACTTCTCAAACACGTGCCACAATAAAACCGCAGTAAGCTCGTTACAAGGTACTGCTGAGCTAATGGGTGAGTGCTGAAGACATCGTCCAATCTACCGATAGTACGACCATCTGCATATCGATATAATGGAAAGGTAAAGTAGAAAAGAATCTAAAGCTGTCACTTAGATTCAGCCGTCTTGTTTCCGGCTGAAAAATATTGAAGGACTTAACCCACCTCCACGAGTTTACTTTTCAGGTATGGATTCTTGATATACGTCGGATTTTGTAATATGACCATGGTGAAGGTGAGCAATTCATCACGAGGATTGTTTTCAAAGACTGTTGGTCTGTATCTGTTTTGATTTGCCGGCGAAAATTTAGCAAAACACGTCGGTATTCGTTAGACGAATTTGAATTGTGCTTACCGACAGAGAAACATAAAGAATTCACATATATCGTCAATTATCCATTCAGGCAATGTGGCAAATAGTGGTGGTGTCGTTTCTTGAGGGACGGGGAATAACTTCAACCTTTGGTAACGACGTCAGCAAATAACAGCGACTGCGTGTTATACTGTTTCAAAGCTCACCCTTGTGTATCACCACGCACAAAACCATCCCATGACAGTGCATCAGGAGCCTTTCCCTGTGACGGCTGGATAACTGCAGCTCCCAAAAGCAACACACGAATGAGCCACGTCATGACCAGATTGTAGAATCTCATGGAAGACTGAAGCAGGTCTGGATTCAGTAATCCAGCATCCAAGCTTAGTTTGGTAGCGATTAGGCCATCCAACTGTTGCTATTCGTTTTTATCGTGGAGGGTCTCACAATGCTGAGTCTTCACCAGAAAACCGCAAAATACACTTATGCAAACGACTTACAGTGTATCTCGTCAGCATCATCTCATTCATTGTTGCCACAGGACCTTGCCAAATTGCCCTCTGACTCCTCATTCCATCCAACTGCTTCATCAGGTCTTCAGTCCCTTTCAACAAACTCCCATAATTCCTCACAGCACTCAAAAACCCATAATGTTGAGCAGCCAACGTCAGATAGTAAATGTCCGATATAAAGTTTGCTACGGGCGTTTCTGATTGCGAGGTTCTCCATGAGTTGAAATAATCTTCGGCAAAATTGGTGTCAGAATTGATGCAAGTGTGGTCTGTTATGATTATGCGACTGCTGTATTTGAAGTAATCGACATCTATGAGGTGTATCTTGGAATATTTGGTGTCTATGAACCCTTCGGACATCCTTAGTAAAACGTTGACAATGTTGCACATGAATCCATCTGTCGCAACCGTTTGACGATCCACCTGTTAGTAAGGGTCGCATGGTAAGTTCCAATTTGAGACACAGGCGCAAACACCAGTGTGACTATGTGTTCATTCGAACGTACATGTAATTTGCCACGTGCCGAATTACTGTTGATGCCATTGGCGAAATATTTTAGCACGGCTTCCTTCGAATCTGGTTCACTGCCAGCAGCTTTGGGAGCAGCCTTAACTATAGCCATTACAATATCATGCAGAGTTTTCTGTGCGTGCGAAGCAAATCAGAAACATCTATTAAACAGACCTGCACATCACGCCAATAACGACATACCGTCAAAGTTCCCGATAAATCTCGTAGGGCTTTCTGAGCTGTCCTGACATCGCCAGGGAGGCGCATGCCGATCGGAAAGTTATCTAAATCATGGCCGCCAGCGCTGATGGGTTGGAATGATCCTGATTCCGGGAAGTAGGTATTGGCAAGGGTTGGATCAACGTCTGGTAATATTGAGGTTCGTGATAAGAAGGGTCCTAATAAAGTAATAACTTCAAATGCCCGAGCTGTTGTATTTGGCGGATTCCAACTTGGTAGCTTTGTGAGCTACAATGTTTGTGAGAATGTTTTAGGTTGTGCTTGTATGAGAGAAGTGGGAGCAGACAATTATCGTATTGGCACATACAGATCTGGCAATCACTGGTATTTCGACAAGCTGTCGTATTGCCTACTTTGATGAATGAGCAGCGATTCATGATCAAGGAAGTGGAGACCCTACTCGTAATGGCGTGTTGACATCTTTTGAAACATTTTGGGTCCTCATATATCCAGCAATACCAGCGATGACCGGACTCAGTATCTACATGCTTATAAGATAATGAGGGGCTGATGCAGAAACTAACGTGGAAGGGCGTCCGCATACCTCTTCCAATCCATCGGTTTCAAATCGGCTAGCAAACTCTTGTAGAAATGCGACAGGCAATTGGGCTTCAGATTCGTCGGCATTATGCAGCAGTAACTTGTCTGCTAAATATGAAGCGCCCTTTTGTCTCTGGCTACGGTGCGGGGACAAATTGTCAATTTTTTCTGGCAAATCCATCATTTTCGGGTTGATGCATAGCTTACATTTCCGATTGTGGAAATATATCGGCCATATCTGGATTCACCACCAACCCTGAGAAAGACATGATCAGCTCCTTGACAGAATCCACCACCTGAATCCTTTTTGGTACAAGGTTGGCAGCTTCTGATGATTGTTGGGCAAACTGCTCTAATTTACGTCGCACGGTCAAGGTTCGCCTCCAAGCTCCTACTAAATAGTCAAACAATGGTGTCGCTGTTGGTTGTCTGTTCTCGGATAATGACAATCGCGCATGAATGATGTCGTCTTTTTTGGAAGCGGACATTGTTGTGATGTTTTCCATGTTTAGTTCACTGGCTAGCTCTCTTAGGTAGGTGTATTTGGATTGTTTGGATGTTTTCTCCTAGATCTGATCGCTTAGTATGTATCAGAGAGACCTTTCAAAATGGTCGAAGCTCACGTTCAGAGTGGCTTGAAATATGAACTCCAGGGTGACATTCTCCCATTCCAGGTCGGTTTGTGAAATGAAGAGAGTCAGCTGTTTGCTGGGACCAACAGACGTGAGGGTTGTTAACGATGGATTGATTGACCTTGATGGAGTGACGGTGCCAGTTTTTGTTGGGGTTCGGCTAGTAGTTGTAGTGGCAACGGGTGGGGGTTTGGTTGTGGTGGGCGTGACTTGGGGTTTGGCATACTAAGTACGACGTGTCGCTTCAGCACACTTTCTCCTCTGGAGGAGCATCACTTCAGTGGATGATTCATGAGATATAAATACGTACTTGCATGGTGCTTATTGAGGGCGAATCAATATCCATTCTGGAGGCGACTGGTGTTGAATCGGTTGATGTTGATGGCGACCCCTTGGCTGGTGATGTTCCAGTTGCCGGTGCAGTGGTGTTACTAACCGCAGAAGACGCATTAGTGGCTGAAGTCGGATTTGAGGCGCCTGCTTCTCCTAGCTTGGCCAGCCTCTTCAATCGAATCTAGTGTTCGTCGACACGGCATGGCCTCAGTGTCGTATTCTTTTGGCGTGGAGCATCGGTGAGACCTACCTTTTCGCTATCTGTCAATTCCTTCTGATTGCCTTCCATGAATGCAATACTAGCACTATCGAATGTTCAATTGCTTGGTTGCTTGCTGATCCTACTGGCTGACTTCATTCGTTGTCGACGGTGGTCGCCAAGAGACGCCTCCTTAATTGGCTTGTGAAGGTAGGCACCGGGGTTGGTTTCCTTGTTCAGTTTGTACGAATCGACCTCGTGGCTTAAGTACGATCCCATGGTCCTTGTATCTCAACTAGGACATCGAGGAGCGGCATCGGCGAAAAGTCAAGGAAATGAAAACAGAATTGAAGCGAGCTATCAAGGATGGCGACCTCGTGGTTCTCAAGAGACTGATACAGCGGCACAGATCCGTGCGATCACCGGATCCCAACACTGGCTGGTATGTATGTCATTGCAAGCAAGAGGATTGGAATCTTTTCCTTGATGCTAGTCGGTTCATATTCGGCGCTCCTAGACAAATACCTTGACACCGTTGACATGTTGCAACGTCTATAGGCCGCTGCTGTTCCATGCTATAGCCGAGGGACAGAACGAAATCGTATCATACCTGATGGATCATGGCCATGAAGACGAAGGAATAAGCCGAGTATGTGTATAAAATCACATACACTACATATTACCGCCTCAAGTAATGTAACTCCACCATCCGGAAACCTAGGATTTCGAGAATAACACTGCTCTGATAATAGCCGCCCAACATAAGAACGAGGGTGCCTTTCAAATATACATGGCGCGGCATCCAACCGTGATATCACTCGCAAACAATAAAGGACAAACCGCTATAATGCTTGCTGTCGCCAGGAACATGGGAGAGGTGGTATCCGTTCTTTTAGATCGAGGAGGTGATGTCAACTGCGCCGACGATGACGGAAGCACGCTTTTACACCTGTATGTCCTTTTTCATGATCTCTGCTGCCCTTCTTTTCAACCAGAAATGATAGTGCCGCGGCTTGGGGTCAGGTTGATATGCTGTATCTCCTTCTGAGTCGCGGCGCTGCTCAGTCATTGAATGTGAGAAATAAAAGGGGTTGGACGCCTACAGATTATAGCTATACGTCAGAAATCAAGGACTACATACTTGGTAAGTTTTCGATCAGGTAGACAATACATCTAGGCGACCTTTTTTCACAGGAGAGAAACTGCTTTAGAGTGTGAAAAAAACATTCAACAAAAACTTCCACGACCTCAACTAAGACAGCCAATGCCAATAATACCATCATCACTGAGTTATGGCACATTAGGTAGCACAAACGCTCTGTCATCTAGAATACGAATGGGCACAGAAGAACGATTCAGGAGGCTGGATTGAATCCCTCAACTGTCTGTAAAGAGTCTAGGGTGGAAGGACGCCGACGAAAAACTCGCAAATCTTGAATCAGAAGGGGTTTGGCACGGCAGGCTCGACCGGACCGATATTCACATACAGTCACGTACCGATTTGTATCCAATTTGTACCCATCCTGTTGCAGTACGACGCGTCTGCCTCGCGAATATCTTTATATTATAAAATGCATCATGATCCATAGCATCCCTATCATCCATTCAACAAATCGTTCAGCCTCAGAAGCTCGCCCAGGCTAGGACACAATGGACCGAGCAGCATTAAAGACTCCCGAATTCAGACCTGATGTATCGGTCGCGAAATCACTGGTAGGTAAGGCTTTGATACTCTTTCCGTCGTCCTTCCTTATCGACTACCTCCGTGGAATGAAAACCATTGCACGACGTTATGCCACCCAATCGGGGTCGAGGGTGTACCACTCGCACAAGATGCGGAGGTGATGTAACATGTGTATCTCGACATACTTGCTACTAGTCTTATCGAAATCGGCAACACACTGTCATAATCTGATATCCACTCTACTCAGGTGCCGGATCGTCCGCCCTACCGTTCGTTGACGACAACCATTCGACCCCCAACAATAACAATATCAACTGCCTGTGCCTGCACTAGCAACTCTTCACTTATATCGAAGTTCTCCTGTGGATGATTACAGGCTGGTTGTTTACGCACAAACGGAGGAAAGCGCTAGAGGGAGCAACCTCTACAGTTACTTGGTCGCCCGTAATCCTAGTTTCCATACGAATGGCAACACTGCTTTCTCAAGTCAAGACCTTTCCAAAGGCGAGGTTCATGCCATCACTGAAATGCTGTCCGAATTCTCCTATATTTCAAAGAGGACAATGGTTGGTTTAACACCTCAACAGTGTAACGAGTGGTATTCCAAGCAGCAAAGCTCATCTGATTGCCCATCAGTGATTCATGATGTAATCAATACGACTCACACATGAGTCCCTTCATACGCAAATTACCCATAAAATGCTGAAAAATTCATCATCTAGACAATCCATCCAACATAACTTTCGAAGCGATTAGACACTTACCGTGGGCTGCTAGTATCTGATACTGAAGTCAGGCACACTCCATGCATGAATCGTGTGCAATTCCAGTAGCAGCTGTTCGAATCCATACAATCCTGTTTAATCTGATTGATAGAGATTGTCAATTAAATATAATGCAACATAAAGAGGACAACATCCATTCGCAATCTCGCAGCCATCCGTGAATTGTAGTTTCGTATAATTGCTCAACATGTAGGATTCTGGCAATGTTTTCTTCATGTGGCTGCGGAATTTCTCTGCACCTGTCGTATTGCAAATTCATCCACAGAATGAGCTCAACTTGTTTACTTACAAGTGACTATCAACTTCAGACTGGTTCAGAAAGCTGTTGATGGTTGCGTCAAAAGATGTGGAGGGCATGAGTTTCGATTTTAAAGCTTCTTGGTACCACGATACCACGACCGGATCCAGCAGCCGTTAATGACAGCAATGGGAGAGATGGAATCAATTGAATTTCGACGCGCTACGCGTCAAACATTCCGCAGGATGGCTAGGGCGCGCGTTATACACGTGATCGGACTGAGAATCACAATGTTTGTAGGACACTACGACATGTTTGTTAGATACCTTATCCACAAGCTCCGGCCTCTTGGATATACCATTGTTGGTGTCAATGAGTATTTTACGTCCATGAAGTGCCCCTGGTTTCAGGAGTTTGTGGAGATGTCAGCTATGCGCCGCTTGTATAGCCGTCGCTGCAACAAGTGGTATCACAGAGATGTGATGGCAGCTGACAATATGGTCAATATTGTCAGGGGGGCACCTGCAACATGACGAAAGGCCAAACTACCTGAAAGCCACCTTCCAAGAGTCGAAAGACGCGCTAGGCGGCGAGAAAAACCGCGAAACAATTACCTACGTAAGTGAAATCAATTCCATGATGCTTCGGTTGCTAAAACTGTATATTAAAGGGGTCTAGGTGTAGCCTTTCAGCGCCATAGCGTTGATGAGGTTCTTTAATGCGATTTCTCGTGAAAGCTGCGAGTCTGACAGCTTGAATATCTAAATACAAAGCTGCGTTTGGAGGTCATGGAAGGAAGCATGCACGGATACAGTGGTACGAATACCTTTTGTAACAATTTCATATCACAACATTGATCCATTTCTGATATGGGTACTTGACGGCCTTGTATTTTGGAATCCGCTACTCTTAGATCCTATATTGCTTAAATTGCTTACATGTATGCTCAATATACACGGGATAATATTTGAAGCTCACCTGAGCAGAAGGTAAATCATCACCAACAAACAACAAAATAAGCGATTTCGTGGAATCTGATACTCCAAATTGCTTTAGTGAGTCCGAAATCTGCAGTCCATAGATGTGTTAGTGGCTGAAAAAAACCAAAAGGCCTAAGCAGGCCTTTATTACATTTGAACTGGGACTCATGTTGAACAAGACCTCGGAGTATAGTGACCTTGTCTTCATCGTGTCCTGTTGCTGCGCCAACAATGCTCTGGCGCATGCCAATTGTATCTGACATACATCCAACACCTGGTTTGTGACCAAATGTCAAGCTCTCGGCATGGTAACCACCTCCGCACACCCTCAGCAATTCACAAAGCTAACATCAAATACGTCTTACGAGTCGAGCATCAACGATGCAAGACAGCGGCATGATTGCTTTGATGATGGATTCCCTAATTGATTGACCATTTGACACATCGCGATACAAGGCCAGATGGAGTTTTGGAAGGGATGGTGGGAGTTCGACGGTGGATAGTGGATGGTCTGGTCCTGGCGGATTGAAGAGGGAGAACAGGTCGACTGTTGTCAAGTGGGACATTTTGATGTTTGGACGGGTTTGGTTTCGTCCGCATCGACGAAAGACGTAGATGCGGGTCTGGATGGACGGGTTTGGGAAGACAACGCGAAGTATGCGACTATGGATCGTGTGGCACTTAGAACTGGTTTGCTATGGTTGTGTAAAGATATTTCAAAAAATTACGAAGGGGCTGATGCTTCATTTCAGACGCTGGAAATACGATGTCGGAATTTTGGTCGGATCGTCGTGGCTGAGACCGCTTTGGTAGCTAGTAGAGGGGGCTTGGGGGACTGTCTTTTGGGTGCTACCAGCACGCCGTACAATAGACATCTATATGTTGCCAATAACACTGGCG
The DNA here is from genome assembly GCA_006535955.1 of Synchytrium endobioticum. Lineage (NCBI taxonomy): Eukaryota > Fungi > Chytridiomycota > Chytridiomycetes > Synchytriales > Synchytriaceae > Synchytrium > Synchytrium endobioticum. The sequence continues at coordinate 9,279 of QEAN01000086.1, read as the reverse complement.
GCCATGAGTGCAATTGGCCTTCAGCATTTGTGTGTGGACAGGTCTTGATCGCCATGCGACAGGACCAAGATCAATGTCCGGAGTTCTGCGGGTCTGACACCCCGAGACAGTCAGGTCTTTGCAAAATATGTACACAACAACCATTATACTACTACAAGCCTCATGTCTTGGCATCCTATATACACTGAACTCCAAAACTCGCAAGATCGATATTCACCGACTCAGAACACAAATCGAGTACCACACCTACAAATCACGTTATTACAACCGTCAACCTTTTCAATCATTTGACCACAATGCGGGCAAGCATGCCATCCCATTTTAACACTCAAATGATGGAATAGCTTATCGAGTAATTCAAGCGTGTAGGTCGGGTGGGCAAGACATTTTTCCGTCTTGGAGCATTTGCAGATTGTACAGAGGTGCGAGTAGCACTACCATTTGATAGTATTTGATGTGCAGAGAAAGCCGAGATGGATCGGTTACTTACTCTTGGACAGTCAATGAAAGGCGTCTCAGAAGGGTGTTTGTCCAAATCGATAAAGTATAGGCAGCGATCACAGCCTACTTGAGGACTGGAGGTATCATTGAGATGCTACCACACATGTGAGCAAAAATCTTGCACGAACTCATCGAATCGTTTGCCATGTAAGCGTCCATGACTTGACCATACTTGATGACACACTCCTGTGTCAAGAAATCACGCAAATGACTCGGTAACACCGATCGTGCACAGCATGACACCGGTCTCTTGTCTTCATGAATGGACCGTTTTATCATGGCGGATATACAATTAACACAGTAGGTATGAGAGCATTCCAGCTTGAGTGTCTTGAGCTTTGGAAGTAGGTTGTAGCATGCGCTGCATGTCGATAGTTGGAGATCGGGTAGAGATTGAGTCATGGTTTATGAGGCTGGCTTCGTTGGCTTTATCGCGTTCGGGGGTATTTTTGGTGCGATCGGCCGGCCATGGCCGAGGTGGTGTGACGCCCGTGTCGCATGAATGAATAGATGCATCAATCCGACTGCGGCTGGCAATGCATTCGGACGTGCTTACTACTGAACCCCGACACGGTCGTTTGTGCGTTGCACTGTAGCTACTTACCACTTGCCACTTGCCACTTGCTTGCCATCACTCCGTCATGAGCATTGATCAGTGGACGTTAGGTTGCTTGATAACATCCAGGTCACAGACAAACTTGCCTCCTAGACAGCGTACGTACTATGCAGGGGATTGGAGCCGTCGTTACCTGTCTTGTGGCCAAGGGAAGACACCATGTTGCAGTTGCCCAATTGGTTGTGTGGTGAATGGATGCCACCCAGGACTACGACCAGGAACAATGTTCAAATACTAATCATATCAGGCAAATACTAGCTTTAGTCATATCTTAATCAGAACCATTAGGGTTAACTATTGGAGCACGCCGCGCATACGCATACCATTCATCCGCATCATTATCATCATCA
>QEAN01000085.1:25841-60441 GCA_006535955.1 Synchytrium endobioticum | reverse complement strand
CATAGCCCTCCAGATGCTGCATCGCCTACATCCCTGCCGGATCATGGCTCCAGTCCGCGATCAAATTCTCATACCACTATCGGGCTCGAGCTTCAAGGCGCCACAGAATTTGACAATGTTATTGCGACAATTCAAGCTGAAGGATACCAATTTGCCTTGATGAATATACTATCTCCATCTGTTACCACGAGGGACATACGTAACAATCATGTAGTAGGACAACCATTCGCACCAGAAGACTTGATAATATCAAATGCGGGTATGACGATGACGATGAGGATGAGGATGAAACTTCCAACACGTTGGCCTCATCCATTCTAACAATGTAAACACCGCAGACTGGGCCCATTACTTTGTCGGGGGAGTGTCGGTGCCCCCAGAAATCGAGTCAATAGAGCTAGAAGCTAGACGGAAATCAGAGCAATTCATACAGCAACAAGTCGCTTGGACGGCCCATTTGTCGCTGCCTGCTATCGTGTTTCCGTTTCCATGCTATACAAACGAAAAAAGGTATCTGAACTATGCCCGCGTTATTAATTCGGTCTTGAGCTCCTTGTCGTGGGCACAGGTAATGGTTACTTGCCCCCTATTCAAGGGCGCAATTACCATCGCTAATGTCTTGTTGCTGAATTATAGGCTTGGATCACAGTACCAACACAAGCTGAAGGAATACCCGATACATGGAAGATATGGAACAGTATACATGCATTGTCTGAATATAGTACCAAATTGGCAGTCTGTAAGTTCCAGCTCTGTTTAGCTGTTCATAGGTCAAATACCTCAACGGTCATTCCTCATTGGTAGTATTAGAACTGACACATGATTTGCCGGACGGTGCATCGCTAAATCGTTGGCTAGCCGAACCGATATCCGCGGTTCGTATCCCAGCATCAGTCTTCCTCACGAACAACAACAAGTATCCTGTAATGAGCAAGCGGCACCAAGCATTCGTGCAAAACCTTATGTTGGTGAGTCTTTGCTCTCATCCAAGAGTACATAAACTCTGTGACACGACATCTGACCTTTTCTTCACACAGAACAATGTCCAGTTCGTTGTATCATTACCGTCAGACCAACCACAACATCGGTATGGTGGACTAGCTGCCTATCAACAGTATATCCACCATCTGTATCGATCTATGCCCCAAATGAATATTGTGGATCAGTTTGCAAAGGGATATCACGAGTGAGTTGGAACCTATTGCTTCACTCCTTGTGACTCCTTGACTGACTTTATACGGTCAATAGCTATTTACAAGCCCCATTGCAACCTCTCGTGGACAATTTGGAATCACAAACTTACGCTGTATTTGAGCAAGATCCCGTCAAGTACCGTGAGTATGAGAATGTATGTGTGCCAGTCAAGCTGGTCTGCGACGTTCTACCTGTGTATTTTGCATCGCTTAGCTATTGGGAATCCTCTAAATAGGCTATACGAGAGGCCTTATTAGATAGAATGCAAACAGATACTGATTCGAGCGTGTAAGCGTCGCAGGCTGTGAGTGTCCTAGATATGTTCCTCACAAAAGCACAAACACTCGAACGTAGTGTCATCATGGTAGTTGGAGCTGGGCGAGGGCCGCTGGTATCAAGAGCCTTGGCTGCTGCTGAATCGGCAGGTCGAAGTGTTCACGTTTATGCTGTTGAAAAGAATCCAAATGCTATAGTGATGTAAGTCCGGCACGGAGGGATTGCCTCTGCTTGTTAGCTTGAGGGTTGTCTATGATGATCGCATGCACACCCGTCTTAGATTACGAGAAAAGGAGCGCAATGAATGGAAGGGTCAAGTCACTGTTGTGTACGGAGATATGAGACATTGGAAGGCCCCAGAGAAGGTGTAAATCGTCATAGTATTTCGCAAGCACATCTATCTAATCTATCAACCCATTTCATTATAGGCCGATATATTAGTTAGTGAACTTCTAGGATCATTCGGTGACAATGAGCTGGCTCCAGAATGCCTTGATGGGGCTCAGGGCCTATTGAAAGGTATTCTACATTTATGCCTTGTACGTTACCCTTACTTGTTCTGACAGCCCAGACCGTAAATAGACGACGGAATAAGCATACCAAGCGACTACACAGCCTTCATATCACCGCTACAGTCATCAAAACTACATCAAGACGTATCAGCACTCAAGAGCCAATGTCATATTGAAACCCCATATGTTGTCAAGTTCAGAGCTGCTAATGAGCTTGGTGAGTCGAGTCGTCCATGCACAGAGTATCTGCGTTTTGCTCAGAGTTTTTTTATTTAAAAACACAATGTTTTTAGCTGATTCACAGGAATTATGGTCGTTCGTACATCCTAATCGTGCAAGCATTGATTCTCAACCAGGTAAAATTCCTTGAACACATCAACAGAAGAGTAGCTGACGGCTATTTGGTATAGAATCGCCAACATTCAATTCTCACAACACTCGCTATGCTTCTGCGAGATTCAGGATTGAACGAAATGCTTTGATGGTAAATGTTTCGCGACAGAATCCCAAAAAGGTTGCTAATTTTCCGCGTCATACAGCATGGAATAGCTGGATACTTTGAAACAACACTGTACAAGAATGTGAAGCTGAGTATAAGACCGCAAACGTATTCTACGGGGATGTTGAGCTGGTTTCCAATCTTCTTTCCCTTGAAGGTATTTGTGGGGCCTTACCAGATGAGACCTCGCCTATTGTTTTTATTAATGGCGGTACACACACATAGAATCCAGTTCTTTTAACCGAAAACTCATCCGTGGAAGTACACATGTGGAGAATGAGCGATACACGGAAAGTGTGGTATGAATGGACGATTGTTCCCAATATAGTTGATGCATCGCCAGGATTCGCCGCATCAACGAGTACAGCATCAGCGCCGTTGTACATACATAATAGAGGTGGTAGGAGTTACCAGATTGGGCTTTAGGTTGGCCTGTGTAATTCGTGCATCTTATATAGAACGTTTGCATGTGCAGTTTGAAATATTGACATTTGCTGGAAGATGGTGGTTCGAGTTGAACAGCTCTGAATCTCTCATTAAATCCTCGTAGAGAAAATGTATACATTTTCAAAGTAGCAAGCGCCGGAACTGGTTGCCGTCATTCTACCAGAACGGGCCACCCAGAGCGGCATTCTGGTAGATTTGTCGCGTCCTCCGACTGCGCGGCTCCGGCCCCGGCTCCGGACTTGCCCCCTTCTCTCGAAACGCGCCAACTACAATATCTCTAGGGAGACTTCGTATCCGGAGATCGTATTGCGAGAGCATTGTTGAATAACATAAAATAACTTTTATATGAGTCCTTCAGAAAGTTGAATGGGTACACATTCTTGTTGGCTTCCATCGTTATGATTTCACAGAGGGAAAAAGAATTAATGAAAGAGATTGAGGTGTGTTCGGAAATAGAATGATGTATGCTGTGTGTCTAGCAGCGGTTTATGAGCAATCATATATACAGCAAAGAGCTCGGATCGGTACATTCATGCTTGAACCACCATATTAACATCATAGTCGTAGTAAATTCTATTTTTCTAGGCAATCGCCTTGCTGAGGGATCCAAGTCTATTCAGGGGTATTTGACTTACTGGCTACAATGATTTACTACACACATATTTAGTTACACAGATATAAAGTTACAACTTTGCAGAACGCTCACCCACCCCATAACGCTTCAATATCACAAGGGCAATTGTCAACTCATGTCTCCCATCCCCAAGCAAAATATTGATAATCAAACTCAGAATTATCTTCAAGTGGAGAGAAGCTGGATCTGTGTCGGTGACGATGAGCTCCAACAGTGGTCTCTGGCTCGGCTTTGGAAGTAGCTATAAATTCCCTCTCCCTTGTCGTCAAGGTTTCAACATCGTCAGGAGACATAACATCGTCATCATCAGTCCAACCATCTTGGGTTTCTTCTACCACGAGGTTGGGTACGACGCTTGAAGGCGCAGTTTTTTTCTCCACCGTCAAGTCTTTTGCACCCTTGTCAAGCTTCAATATACCTGCTGCTTCTAGACGCACAACATCTGCGGGTTAGAAAATGGATTCGATCGGCAAATGCAAACAATCCAAGGTCTCACCGGCCATTGAAGTGACATAATTGTCATCCTTCCTTTTCTTCTTCAAGACAGGATGCCAGTCCCTTGATCCTTTGCATTCACTAGCCACTTCATGAGTACCTGTTTTCGTCCAATTTCTCTCTTCATCAACGGCACTAGATACCTTAGCACTGCCAAATACTTGGCGTTCAGCAGATGGGTATTCGAGAACTCGTAACAACTGAGGTTTTCCATCGACAGTGACACCGGAATATGCAAACTTTATTTTCTTTTCGATTTTGTTGTGACTGATATGCTTGTGGATGTTGACATCGGCAGAGCTGTCGTTATTGCCATCATCGTTTACCATGTGGCCACCATTGGCTTGGCCGATATTATCCTTGTCCAATTCATCGTTCTTCCTCTTTTCAAAAGTCTCGGTATCATTCTTACTTTCAAATGACATATCACCATCCGACAGCGAGAGCATACAATTACCCAGTTCAGGAAGACGACGACCAGGAGGAGTGGTGGCAGGGAAAGGTGAGATGCTGGCCTTTCGTTTGACTCCACGATTAGGTGTAACAAGTTGACTGTGATTGTAGACTTGTGGTGCAACCTGGATTCTACGGTTGTCACAATACAGACTATTACCATAAATTCTGGGATTCGTGTACATCAAATTCTGGTGTTGCGCAATTATGCCATTATAGTTGGAATATGGGAGCAAAGTAGGCTGTGGTGTTAAATGCAGGAGAGATGTTATGCTGCGACGACCATGAGTAGCTTGACTTGATGTGAAGTTGAATAATACATCAGGAAATCCAGTATTAATGGCAGATGTCGCTGACGGTTGGTCAATGGAATACGGAGCGTGCGCGTAAAGGTCTGCCATACATTGTAGTCGATCTTTCTGCATGAATGATGGTCGTGATGGTAATGGAAACGACATTCGGCGTGTGCCGTGGTATTCTGCTGGCGGAGATTGCCGGAATAGCGGCTGCTTTGGCACATCATTATCATTCACGTAGACTCCAGGAGATAAACGAGGTGGTGTCCGTGGAGGTAAAGGTGGCACTGAAGCCATAATTGCTGGGTCAAAGTATTTCATCTCTAACAACTCCATCTGCTGTTGATACTTTTTATGATTACCATCATGGTCTCTGAATACTGAGCGAGAGTGATCCCGTTTTGATTGAGTTTCTGCGATATGTTGCGCCAAACGATTGACTTTCTGCATGATCGCACAGTCCTTTCTAGAAATACTGATGATAGATGCAAGCACCGACTCTCCAGCACTTCGTCTAGCAAAGGCTGTCTTGAGCGCAGCTCTAGCATTTGCGAAGGCTCGAGCGATCTTAGGATATAAATGGCATGTAAAGGTAATATTCGTTATTGGATGGTTCAGTGGATGATCTACCACTAGTCTACTGAATTCTCGTGGCCATGTATTTGCCATTCTCTTCTTATATATTCTGGATTTGGTTCTCTTGCCATCATCATCTTGCAACGGTAGACTACCAGCCGACAGTCGATACCCTTGATAATCAAAGTCTGCAAAATATTTCAAGAAATCCATGAGCAGCTCTCCAATAGAAGGATTTTCCGGTGATCCATCATCCCACAATCGAGGGTACAATCGTAGAAAGGCGACCACCATGTTGTTGAGAGCGAAGCCAGCGAGGCCACCTGTAGTGACCACGTCTTAATCTATGGGTAGCAAACATCAATCGAGTGCAAAGGGCGGTGATCACCTTCACTTGGATTACCGAGACGCAGATTCCTCAACAGAAGCTTGAGTACAAGGACCAAGGGCAGAATCCTGAAATCCTCCTTGTTTGTTTGAGCGGCCCAGTCAGCATCTCTGAGGATTGGTTCATTCAATGATACATCTACACTTAATCCAGTGAGAGCATCAGTGAATTTGATTATTGGTACTTTGGCAGTCAGGATCAAGGATGTTTCAGTCGCGATTTGTTTACTTCTGAGTGAAACGGATAACTGTCGAAGGAAAGTGTTTTTGATTGCTTTCGGCACCAGTAAGTTCAAGTCCAAATCAGAGAATGGTAGACATAGCCTATTTTGACGATCACATGAGGTCTAGATCATCATGAGTTCGATATTTTGGTACATGAGCGACGCACCCTGATTTAGAGCTTCCATAAATGACACCTTTCACTTCATCAGCATTCATTGATGACGCAGCGTGGATTGCATTGAGAGAGTTGACTACTTTCCTGGCAGCATTTTCCACTCGTTCCACTATATGTTGTCTCACAGCTCCGGTCGGAGTTGATGCCATCATAAATGTGGTGAAAGCATACATTTCTGAGCTCAAGACATCAGAAATAACCGGTGCCTTGAGGTAGTTCGACTTAGATACATCGAAATTCCAGTTCTGAAGCCATGGGACATTGGGTTGGTGCTCAATCGCTGGTGCAGGATGCTGCGGCATGGTTTGACGATTGAACTTGATATAGAAACGATGATGTTGTACTCAAGCTACGTCTGATGATCCTCACATGCAGACGTTGCTCCACTAGAATTGTGCTGTTGTATAGGTCAATGAGGCTGTGAGCGGTCGAGGTAGATGGGGCAGTGGTAGATGAGGTTTGGATTTTGGAAATAATTCGGGCTGGAGAGTGCTGTAGAGGCAGCTATGGCACTGGTCTGTAAGACGACCGATATCGTGATTGCGAAGGTAGCGATACGGGAAAATGAAAGACCCGGCACAAATTTTCTGTGTCGTACTTTCCCTTTGTGAATGTCACGCGTTGCCTGATATAGAGACGATCTCTGAGCTTTCCAGACCGCGAAAATGGCCCTGATTTCAGTCACGCAGGCCTTATGTGCATCGAAGCAATGTAACTTGTATTTGCGTGCTTTTCCAATGATACAGCCATTATTGACCCGATTTGCTTTACTAGGAATGAGACAGCTAACATTTTCGCATCATTTATTTCCCGTACTATCTATACGACTAATTTTGGGCAAGTGCGACGAATCTGAACAGAGTGCAGACAAGTGCTACAAACGGGGGCGCCAACAAGAATAACACAACAGCAAAAATGGTGACTGTGAAGCCAATCGCGCTATGCACTCAAGTTCCTTCATTTTCTAATTGAACAATAATCAAATGAAACATTAGCGATAGTGCCTTGCGATTATGCTAGCAATGTAAAGGACAGGCGCGTCGATTCTCATACCCACACTAGTCACCAGGCAGGCGCTCCAAAATACGAGCGGCTATTACCATATCCCTCCCGAACTGCTTATAAACAACTTGATGCAATTCTGGCATCTTCAGTGCCGTTTCCCAGGTAGTGTTTCCACTGCCGACGCCAGTAGCATGAACACCTTGTCCTATATACTGTGGAGATATAGTGACTACAATCTGGTCTATAAGCTTCGAATGGTCGAGCAGCATACTCCTAATGACGCTAGCACCGCCTTCAATCATGATAGACGCCATACTATAGTCCTTGTAGAGAACGTGGAATGTTGAAGCTAAATCAAAATGGCCGTTATCCAATAGCTGACAGCGCAGTACTACCGCTCCTCTTTCCTCCAACGATTGTACTTTACTTTGCACATCATCCGCTTCCCCTCCGTTGCTTGTGATAATAATGGGCCACCGATTCATGACATTAGAGTTTACCGGTATCCTCAGCTTTGCATCTAATATGATTGGCCTAGGATGCTTCTCAACGGGCTTTCCATCCGGTAAATGACTGACATGGCGTACAGTCAATGATGGATTGTCATTCAGGACCGTCCCAATGCCAACTAGTATTCCGTCATGTATCGCCCGTAGAGCATGAGTCATGACCATCGACTCTCGTCCTGATAATAGTAATTGCTGGCCGTTTCTTCCGGAAATCAGTGCATCCAAAGAGCTCGCGTATGTCAATGTGACGGCTGGAGAATTACTGTCTTTAATCGAGAAAAGAGGAAGTAAGAAGTCGTATGCTTCCTGTTCCAATGTCTCTATATGACTCATTTTGGGCATATGTTACCAATGACTTTGTCGGGATAAGGCTGCAGTCCTAGCCGCGAGGTGGTAGGGCTCCGTTAGTATCGCGTATCGCAGATTCAGACTGTAACGAAGGTCATAAAGTGCGGCATGCGTATCTTTCCGGTGACTACTTAATCCGCAACAACTCATCTACAAGAATAGCTACGATAAGATTGATGTAGCTCAGTTCATATAACGAACGCAACGCCGCTCGACGAACCCCAAGAGGTTTTACTCGTTATTTATAAAGCACGATTTCAAGTAGACTGATGGGAACTGCTGCATGCTGTACATGAATAAATCATAAAAGTGTAGCCATTGGTCTGGCTCTATCCGGATTGCATCAAGTTCATGACATACGACAAAAGAGTATGAACAGGATCGTTTGTGCGGAGAGACCTATTCTTAATCGACATGTCATACCATTCTCCCTAGCCAACAACTACAATATTCTGTTGTCGCCAAGTTAGTGTAAGGAGAAAGTGTAGGAGTTTATGGACCTTACGACCTCACGGCGATGCGGTTGTATGGTCGACACATAGTGTATCGTCGAACGTATTTCACTGTATTCTTTCAGAGTTGAACAAAAGATTCGGCCATATAAACTACGTGCCAAACCTAAGAAAATGAAGTACGAAACTACTTTTTTCTGGCAATCATTCCCTTCATCATGTCAAACGAATTCCCATCAGGTTGCAACAAGTATTCTTGTTGATTATCACCAACACAACGTAGCAGGCCTGAGGAGTCTATACCGGTTATGACAGCTTGTGCATTGCCATGAGCCTCAAGTACGACTCGAACGTGACTACATCATGAATTTGTACACTCTGAAGAAACACGAAACAGAGAAAACAGACATACCTGTGAAGCCACGCATTATAATATCTAGGCAAGAAGGGTTCAAAGGCAAAGGCAAATTTGTCAGATTGTATCGCATCCAGCAGTTCTTGATAATAGATTTCAAAGATGGTCAAAACTCGAGCCAGCACGTCTTCTAGTTCCACTTCAGGTAGTTGTTGACTTTGTCTGGCGTTGTTTATTTGAATGACTTGATTCACTGATGTCGTGGGTCTTGGATTGGTTATGTTAATCCCTACGCCAACTACAAGCGAGAAGTGACCTGACTGGTAGGAGGAGTTAACCAATACACCACCAATCTTTTGAAGTCCTTCTTGACCGGGTGATAGTTGTACGTAAATGTCATTTGGCCATTTTAGATGTATTGGCAGCTTCTGATACGAGGAGGGTGACGATTTTGTTATAAAGCTTGATCGCAATAGCGAGGCAAAAACTTGGATACCTCATAGCCAGGCTTTGACTTGATGGCGTCAACGGCTGCTAGTGCAATCAGGTATTGCACAAATATAACCGACGCCGCATCTTTATGAAGCAATCTGAAGGAGAATTGCAGGCACCCCAAGGATGAGATCCAAGCATTACGTCCTCGACCTAGATTGAGTGAATAAGAGGAACGCTTCGCCATCTCAACCAGCAACTGCATCATCACCTCGACCGGCCACCTGACGGGAGGCCACGAAAGTAAATCCATTGGGTAATTCCTTACTAAACTGCAAGTTCCTGCATTGAAAGTTGTCTTAACAGCGAAAACAAAGTGCGGACAGGAATCACTCAAAAACATACTTGTCTAGTATGGTCTGAGTAGACGTGAGTACCTCTCCATACATGATCGTTGATCCAAACGACAGCTCATTTTCCAAGGCCGCGCTTCTCCTGTCAGTATCAGCTCTAGCTACACGCAGAAAATCATAATACCTTGGCACATTAAAATGCGGTGTTTCGGCTGGTAGTGGATAATCTCCGACACTGTATACCGTGATGAAAAATGGTATTTTGTGGCCCTTTGGTACTTCAGCCTCGCCCTTTTCAGCCGCAAACCCTCTTCGGTGGATGTTGAACACATTGATGTCATCTTCTATGACTCTTACACTATATTTACCGCCTAGCAGTGCATGAGCTATAGTGGACTCTGCGTCTTGGGTCTTCCGGGGTTTATTCGGTCCAAAACACAAATGTAACTCGGATAACTTTGGACCAAAAGTCAACTCCTCTTCCACCTGAGAAGCGTTCTCAACTTGATTTAACTTCAAAGCTAGTTCACTACCTAATATATATCGGGTGAGGTCCCTTCGAGTGTGGTCAGACGTGGCGAGTTTGGGGATGACGTGTTCATGTTGATGTGAAAATGATTGATGGACTAACATGGCAGCAGCGCTGTATTCTATATGCGGACCTGATAATATTGCCTTTCCTCGTCCGACTTGACACGATATTATAGCTGGCAACTGTTTCTCGTGAGGGGTGGGTTGGAAGACGGAATCTGGATCAGCATAGTAGGCTAATACTTTGGTGCCTTCTGGTTGGCTGCCGTCTGGCATCAGAGATACAAAATAAGGTCCACCATTATGATACATGCTCACGTTCCTCTCTTGAAAGATATCGTTGAGCTCTGGTGCCAGTTGCAGGTGTGCAGCTCGCGCACCGGCCTCTGAACCATAGATAAATCCATCAAAAACCGATCCTCGACCTATACCTTTGTAGAATACTAGATCCCTATCTCCGGTGACCTGATAATCCTTCCTGTTCACTTCGAATTCTACTTTTTGACAGGCAAAATAGGCACCAGCGCAGATGCCTAGGTATTTACCACCAGCCTCAACGTATCTTCGTATACGATTGGTGCCTTCAGGATACAATGCCTTCACATATGGTAGGTCCCTTCCGCCCGGAATGACCAGTAGCGCGGTGTAGTTCTCCCAAGGCTCGGTGAGCAATGTTTTGGCGTCGACCAACATGACATCGTATGATGCAGACAGACTTGATTTCAGTGTCAAGAGAGTGTGGTCAATGGGAGTTTTGGCAGTACCCTGGTCTGCATAGACCAGTACGTTCATGGCATTAGGTGTATCTGTAGTGGTGGTGGTATTGATGAATGATGCAAATGCTGGCGTTTGGAAGCGACTGGGCGGAGTTTGGAAGGAAGCAGCTGTGCCTGCTCCGACGAAAGCCGTGAATCGCGCTATTTTCGATAAGCAGACCATTCACGTTTTTTTCCTGTCTTACTCGGGTCGGGTAATGCTGGCTTTGCATGCACACGTCATCGGAGTCGTGGGCTTTGTCCTTTGATGATATTGGCCGATGTCGGCCTGTGAGAGGGTTTGCCTTCCCACGCGTGCATCTCACGTGGCCTTTGCGGTAATTGTTACACTAGGCTTGGTGATGTACCACCAGGGCCCAGGGCCCAGGGCCCAGGGCCAAGCATGCGGGGAGCTGATGTGCGCACGCCCATCAACGTCATTGTTGTGCTGGAGAAAGCCGTACAGTACATGTTCCGTTGCCAGCCTGTTAGCCAGCAGATTCCCTTATCCTCGCCCCCTCCGACAACATAGTCAGTATCCAAACGTCAGCGCCCCATTGCCCCAACACCGGGTCATTTCCGCCTGACCGAGTCACGTTGCCCACGGCCGTCATCACAAAGCTCCAGCATTGTCGCATACAGACTGCCATCTCCACTATAGATCCGTCACTTTGTTCCCAGGAGTGTTCTCTCAAAACTGCGATATTTGCATCAGCGGACTTTCCTTCAGCATTCCCCACAAACGTCAAGAGGTAGAGAGATAGACTAGACATAGATCGTAGTTAGATACATAGATAGCAGAGGTCATGCAGGCGCATATCGTGAACCTATCAAAGTCCATCGCCAGCTCCGTGGTACTATGGAGCTTTGGAGATGGCTTAAGTCAGTCCATCAGGAATAGGAACAATCCATTACCGCCCGAAAGCGACCAGGCATTTGTAGATCAAGTCAGGACATCAATAGCTCGGATCAACTGGCAACAGAACGCATCCATGGGTATGTACTATTGACCTCGGTCGATGTTGATCGATCGCCGTGCCGTGCCGTGCCGTGCCGTGAGAAAATCAAGCCTAACCGTCGGTCTAACCCACCATATCAGCACTGTTTGGAGGCTTGATGAATGCGCCATACTTTTACATGGGGTAGGCAAAGCACACTCGTTCAAAATTGACTTAGTGGTCATAACTTAACCATGGCGTACCTAGGTGGACGGCACTTGATCGAGTCATGGGAATATCCCGGAACCTGAGACAGAGTATGGGGAAAGCAATCGTGAATCAGATACTGCTGTCACCGCCATACCTATGCACAGTGCTAGCATTTCCTGGTATACAGAGAGGTGACACGTCAGATCAGATATTAGACACCGTTCACCATAAATTCCTGGATTTGTATATGCCTGCCTGGTGTATATGGCCCGCTGTCAACGCCTTCACGTTTGCCCGCGTCCCACCAGGTACGTATGGCTTGAAATATCACACACGTTGCTCACTGAATAGTGCCCTAATTATTGGAAACCCAGGTTGGAAGCGATTAGCATTTTCAAATGCAGTAGGAGTGGTATGGGTAGCTTATGTGTCATCGATACAGGCGGCCAACGTTAAGATGCCAACGCAGCTGGTTGACTCGATGCAGTCATCTTCAGATACCAAAATACAAGTGAATAACTGGGCGGCGGCCGCATATCCCGGAAGCAGGGAAGGGCGCATCGGCATAGGGAAGTTGGACTGTTAGTGAAGTAGGCGTGAGAAGTGATACATATATAACATCAAGCTCCTTCAGTGGAGATCCTAATATGGGCACAAGCGTGTAAATGCGTATGTGTATTGTAACGCTCGAACGCAGGCAGTGGGCCCGACATATAATTTGTAATCATCATGTTAATAGTATAGTCGCCATAAGTATACTCTAGTCAGTCATAGATGTCATAGATAAGCGCGAGAGGTACGAGCATTTTCGTTCTCTCGAACTGGCTCGTGATCGCCTTTGCTCGCATCCGTGATGGCACCGATCGGTTGCGTGTGACGCCTGTGTGACAATATGGATTGCTATGACAGCGACGAACCGGGTGAGTAGTGGCCACCAGGCCGACAGACTCAGGTCAGGTGCCGCGGGGCAGAGCCTTGGCGTTTGTTTGGTGAGGTATATTTCAATGCGATTCGATGCAATGAAATCCGGACGCGATACGATTGGCCGGATACGAAGCGAACAAGGGCAACACAGGCAGCACGCCACACCGGCGCTGGTATGGAAATGTCCACGTGGCAGCGTATGGACGGGCTTGCGCTCGACTGTATTGTGTTGGTGACGAGCTCATCCATCTCCAGCAACTTTGGAATAATTTTCAACAAGACAAATCCACCGATATGCTTCGAAACTTGTCGAGAGCAGTCCTAGCTCGCTCAGGAGCCATTGGCAGAACATCACATCTGTGTCCGCGACCGGTATTAGCCCGAATATCTCAATTCACAACTGCCGCCTACAATCGTCATGCATCCGAAGCACCATCAACTGGCAATGACACTACCAGCCGCCCCAAGAATGCATCGAAAATATTCCCTCCATTGTCACAGGCTGAAGACTTCTTATCTGGATCTGCTGCAAATTACATAGCTGAAATGTACTCCGCCTGGTTGCATGATCCAAAATCTGTACACATTTCATGGCAAGTCTACTTTAGAAATATACTAGCCGCCGAACCCGGATCTCCCTTTATTCCGCCTCCCACAATAACTGGAAGTGCATCAACAAGCACTACTAGTGCTACATTGTCACATTTCTCTTTACCAGCAAAATTAAAAGGTGCAGCAACAACTCCACTCCAACTCAGTCTGGATGAGGTCATTGGTGATGCTATTCTCGAACCAGAAAACTTTCCAAAAGTCCCGGCTAGTGAAGTTATGGACCATATGAAAGTGCAGTTGATGGTTCGTGCATACCAAGTGAGTATCACCTTGACGCGGCTAGTATTTTTTTTGGCTTACAACACCCGCGGAGACGGCTGCTAATCTGCCGTCTGCTTCATAATAGGTGCGAGGTCATCAGTTAGCAAATCTAGATCCATTAGGCATCTCGCATACAGACGCGTCAGAAGCGCCTGAACTGGATTACAGATTCTATGGGTTCACAGAAGCCGATTTGAAGCGGCCATTCTTTTTGGGTGTGTGACTGGGCAAAAAAAATCGTGCTTGCTGCTGCAGCGCTACATTGGCCTAAGCAACTTTCCTCCCTAGGGCTCGGTATTTTGCCGTGGTTTTTACAGAATGAGAATAAGAAGAATCTGACGTTGCAAGAAATAATTGATCGGTTACAAAGAACTTATTGTGAGTCCTTTATGCGGCAAGCAACAGAAACTCCAGTATTCTCCGGCATCTGCAAACCTAACCCCTGCCCGGCTCAATAGGTGGTTCAATTGGTGTAGAATACTCTCACATTCCAGATCGAAGGCAGTGTGATTGGCTACGACAACGTTTCGAAGTACCAACACCATACAAATATACCAAAGAAGAAAAGCAAGTTATACTTGACCGACTGTCATGGGCGCATTCATTTGAGCGATTTGTAGCTGCCAAATACCCCTCAGAAAAGCGATTCGGTCTAGAAGGATGTGAAACCTTAATTCCAGGAATGAAGGCCATGATTGATCATTCTGTGGAATTGGGGGTTGAAACAATAGTAATGGGAATGCCTCATCGTGGTCGTCTGAATGTTTTATGCAATGTCGTCCGGAAACCATTAGAATCAATCTTTACCGAGTTCTCTCATTCCGCTGAATCGACTGTGGAAGGGTCAGGTGATGTCAAATATCACTTGGGCATGAACTTTGATCGACCAACACCGTCTGGTAAACGAGTGCATCTATCCCTAGCCGCAAATCCATCACATTTAGAAGCAGTGAATCCAGTAGTACAGGGGAAAGTACGAGCTACCCAATTTTATGACAATGATGAAGTAGAAAGGAAAAAGTCAATGGCTGTGCTGCTACACGGTGATGCTGCATTTGCTGGTCAAGGCATAGTTTATGAAACCCTAGGGATGAGTGACCTACCATTCTATACCACTGGTGGATCAATTCATATCATTGTCAATAATCAGATTGGTTTTACTACAGATCCAAGATTCTCACGATCAACACCCTACTGTTCAGACGTTGCTAAAACGGTATCCGCTCCCATATTTCATGTGAATGGTGATGATACAGAAGCTGTCGTGTATTGTATGGAGCTTGCTTCCGAATGGAGAGCGAAATTCAAGAAGGACGTGGTGCTCGACATAGTTTGTTACAGAAAGCATGGTCATAATGAGACGGATCAACCTCAATTTACTCAACCGAGAATGTACAAAGTGGGTAACTTGTTACTGGACTGTCTGCGGACAGTAACCGATCAGCGCTCGTGTGAGACTAGTTCTCATGTTAATCAACCACATATAGCGTATTGCTGAAATGAAACCTACATTCGATCTTTATGTCAAGCAATTGGTTGCTGAAGGTACCTTCACCGAAGCGGAAATCAAGGTAATACAAGATCGAATTTGGAATACATTGGAAGAGAAGTACAAGCAATCGAAAGACTATGTACCGTCGAACACTGATTGGGTATCATCCACATGGGAAGGTATGAGCTCGGAAGACCAACGTGATTGCCGCTGCAAACGCGTTATATCAAATTGTGCGGTTCACGCGTTTTTCCCCAACGCACTGGTAACTAGGCTTTAAATCACCTCAAGAACTAGCCGAGTCAACGGTACAACCGCATTTCTCAGGCATCGAACTGGAATTACTACGACATATTGGCATTGCTGCTTCGTCTTATCCAAAAGATTTCACCGTTCATCCCAATTTGGCACGTATTCTGAGAACTCGAGAGAAGACTTTGAAAGATGGGGACGGTATCGATTGGGCAACTGCAGAATCTATGTCTTTTGGTACACTGTTGGCAGAAGGCAACCATGTTCGTTTATCAGGTCAAGATGTGGAACGTGGTACCTTCTCTCAGCGTCACGCTGTACTACATGATCAACAAAGAGAAGCGCTCTATGTACCTCTGAACCATCTAGTATCCTCTGGAGCTGTGAAATCCGCTGCTCCTATCACGGTCTGTAACTCTTCATTGAGTGAGTTTGGTATTTTGGGCTTTGAATTGGGTTACTCCATGATTGATCCGAATCAGTTGGTTTTATGGGAAGCTCAGGTATGTTATGGTTTGTTGTTGCATGGTGTGTGTTGATGTTGAAACTAGGCATCTGTCAGTTGACTGAGGCTAGTTTCAATAGTTTGGTGACTTTGCAAATACCGCTCAACCCATCATTGATCAGTTCATTGCTGGGGGTGAACAAAAATGGTTGCAAGTAGGTTTCATACCTGTATGTGATTCTCGCAAGAACACGCAGCTAATATTATTAACACTCAGCGAACGGGAATAACTCTTCTACTACCCCATGGTTATGATGGTCAAGGCCCCGAACACTCATCAGCTCGTCTCGAACGTTTTCTACAGCTAGTTGATGAAGACCCATACACGATGCCACCAACTGATCGGATGGACAAAAGATCCTATGCTCGGCAGCATCAAGATGTTAATATGCAAGTCGTTTATCCGTCTGTACCATCCAACTACTTCCATGTGTTAAGACGACAGGTTCACCGTGACTTCAGGAAACCTGTACGTTTTACGTTCGTGCTTCGATATTAACAAGACAACACTGTAAGCTCGCATCTCGCTCTGACAATAGTTAATTGTGCTTGCATCAAAAGCGCTCCTACGACACCCGTTAGCTAAATCAGCTTTGGCTGAAATGGGTCCACAAACAAGATTCCAACGACTCATACCCGAGGTTCTCCACCCCAATCCATTAGAAGGCATGGTTGTAGGCCGACCACCCAACCAGGAAGATTCAGAAGTCTTATGGTCTGGTAACAACGCCGAACCGCGTATACCGTATGCACTGCAGAAAACTACCGATGGGTTTAGTTTAGCACCGCCAAACGAGGTCAAGACACTCATATTCTGCACAGGTCAAGTTTATTACCTGTTATATCGTGCCAGAGCCATGAACAAATTACGTGATGTAGCTATAGTCCGATTAGAACAGATAACGCCATTCCCATTCTGGGAAGTGAAACGAGTAGTTGATATGTACAGTAAAAAATTGGAAGAGGTTGTGTGGTGTCAGGAGGAAGCGATGAACTCTGGTGCTTGGTCATTCGTAGAGCCCAGATTAGAAACAGCTATAGCTAAATCCAAGTGGTGGGAGAATGGGGGAGTAAGTGTTCATGTAGTTGTAGGAGTCTTGTCATCCGTTTCGGCTCCAGTAGTTATTCATAAATACCAATCACTATTAGGCTAGCAAAGCTTTAGAGCGTCTCCATGCCACACGCGCTCCAGGAGGTCTGGCCAATGCGAATGATCATCATGGTAATGTCGAAGAATCCACGTCTATCCGTGGATCCCATGTGATTAGATATGCTGGACGTGATCCAGCAGCAGCGCCAGCTACAGGGTTTAAAACTCAGCATGACTTTGAAGAAAGAATGTTGGTGTCCGAAGCACTGATGAAGGGTAAACTGCTGAAACCAAAGGGTATAGTTGATAAGGTACCCATCTTTGTATGATTTGAATTGATAGATAGCATACTGAACTGGTTCCATTGTTATACGTGTGGTGCTGTTGTGAGAAAGTTGTCTATTACAAACTAGTCTGTAGCAGAAGTGGTATGCAACAGTCAGTGAGACAAGGCGGTTGCAAAGTTGAAACCAGCAAGACGATTACGAAGCCAAGCGCGCACGTAGAAGCTCTGGGGCGATGAGTTCTTAGAGAACCTGTCTTGGCCAAATACCGATATTAAGACCCCAATGCTATCGGTATTAATGAAGAAGATGGCGGCGGATATAGACACCGTATTTAGCAACCAGATTGTCGGAATGTTATCACTGCTAAAGGAACATGTAGTGGAGGTGGTTGGAGAGGAGGGAGAGCAGGCTGTAGCAGAAATAGAAGCCTGGGTGGACGAGTTTTCGGAAGATGATCTACCAAACCCTCCACCACCGGTACAGGTGTTCTATGAAGTATACAGGTTGCTACCAGCTCCCTACCGCTGGTCCATAGTTCCGCACACGTCTTTTGGAGACGGCTATGTGACGATGAGCGAGGAGTGTCTATTTGATTTACTCTTTGTCCCATAACCACCCAGAACACTCCCATGAAGCGGAAGACGGACGAAGGTGGTACATCCCGGGGTGGGCCGAGCAAGAGTCGAAAGACTCGCTAGGCGGTGTGAAAAGCCGCGAAAAAGTGACCTACGTAAGTGGAATCATTTCCATGATGCTGTTTGGTTGCTAACAGTACGATGTTCAATCGGGGTCGACGACATTGACTTTTCTTGTGTCTATGTTTAGTATGCCTGGTTGTTGAGATGTTGTCAAGCTTGTATTCAGTAATACGCAGTAATATTACTTACATTGCCGACAGTTGTGCCACACAACACCAGACAGACGCGAAGGATGGATACCAACACTGATGAACACAATATGTGAGCTTCTCCTTCTCTACAACCAGCTCAAAGACAATGTTGTGAACTGGTTCGTAGAGCGAGGGAAAGTTCATAGGTTTATATTATACCAACCTATTTACTCTTGCGTATTCATATAGTTGCGTTACATAACTATAAGGTCGGTTAAGAACCCCCTCTTGCCTACTTTGTAAACCCTCGTGTTCTCATACCCTATAGTCTACAGCTATCAGGACTGCTGTTGCAGATCAGATGCAAGCCTCACAATGAGATATCTGTGAAGGAAATGAGAGGAAGTTTGGACGTCCAGCAATTCACACATTTACTCAAACCTGTGTTTATTGACTGAGAAGGTAAGAGATCTGTTACTTTGTAAACCAAACAATTATATGTATTAACTGTAGGCAATCAACTAGACTGACTCATTGATCCCTACAACTGCCCCTTGCCGTCTGACTATAAGGGCTCTGCCGAGTCTCGTGATTTCGGCAAAACCTCGACGAGCTAGGCATCCTAGAGATTCAATCAACTTCCAAGTATCGAAGGCGTCGGTTCCTTGCGGATGTGACATAGAAGATACACATGCGTAACAGTTCTCTTTCGGGTGGATGGCCACCTCTTCTGCCTTCTGGTGGCAGGACTTGACCTATTCTGGCCGCGATCCTGCTGCATCATCAGCGTGGACGGTCTCCTAGATGTTGAGAAAGGTAATAGAGTGAGCAGATGAGCGCCAAAATAAACAAAAACTTGCGTTATCTCCACATTTATGCATCGCAATCAAAGTCCAGGGGATGAACGTAACACCTTGCAATCCCATCAATACGTACTTGGTGTCCATGAGCATTCATGCCCAGGGCAGGACGTCGCTGCCTTTCGTCGACGATGTGAGCTTCGTCCGCATCGTCGATTCTGGCGAGACGACCATCCCGCCTCACCCAACGAGGCCTGGGTGCCCTGGCCATTCCAGATCGCGTTCGAGAGCTTGCGGTTTCCGATATTGCTAGCCTCGCTACATTCGCTTTTTAGTCTCTTGTACAAGATGCACATAAAAAGGCGAGGTGAAAGGAAGGCGGGACATTGGCATTATATAGCATACAAGACGGGTCGGCTCAGAAAAACGACCACTTGTACGTGATATGAGGATGATATACCGTATCTATTCTATCACTATTAGTAGTGGCTATTCTATTACAGTTGTTCTCTATGTCTCTTCCCGGTGAGTTGCCTACATGGCTCACATTCCACAACATGGAGGTACATCAGGAAATCATAACTCGTGAATATCAGCGCCTTGACCGTTTCAGTGATTTTTCTCTTTCTTTTCGGTGTTGACCCATCCATACATACTCTATCCTTGGGCTTAGGCAAGATCCCTTCTCACAGGTGGTTGTTTCCCGCCAAGCCGCAGCAGTAAGTTGTGTCGCTTTCACTACTTACCAAGCAACTTCTATTTCTTACATTACATTCCATCAATCTACGTATTCTCGCCATTCCAATATCAAGTGCCGGCAAGTAGCAAAGTAGGGGTCTCGGGATTGTCGGTTCGATGTCTAAATTATTGATAACAGACACAGTTCTTTTGACAGGCGTAATAATGCAACGAGTGAATTACGAATTTGTAAAATATATCATATTTCAGAAAGACAATTTCTTGTTCTTTTCCTGAAATCATGATTCTATCACGAGAGCAGAACTTCCTGATTGTCCCTTCAACTTGTGCATAATCACTACCAATCTGGTGTTGATACGCGTTGCTGCAGTCGGGTACTTGTAAATCCAGCAACTTACCGGCGGATCAAACTCATAGTTTCTACTGTCATAAATATTATCAGGATGCCCGTCCTACCGACGTTAAAGTGTTAGGGTCTGGAGATAATCGACAAATTCCGAAACCGCGGCACTCAACTGGAAGTGCACTCCATCTTGCACCATTTGGCTCTTCTTCTTTGAATGTGCGCATTTGATTTTGAGGTGCGACCCACTATGGTTGCGGAGGTTATTGGTGAAAATTCACTCGGTTGCGTACGCTGTTTCCAAACTCACATCCAGATCATCTCTTAGACGAATACACTTCAGACATCTTGCGCCAGAAGCTTTACCGGCCATTCTATAAGAATGATTCTACAGTAAGTGCGATTCCCATGTGATAAAGAAGTGAATGAGGTACCTTCTTTGCGCCTTTGAAAACTCTTCCAATGGCTTGTATTGAGAGCACGTGACGCACTTGATGTCCTATAATGAGATTGAGCTAGTCCGCACGTTTGGGTAGGTTACGAGTCCGATTCATGCGACAGAACGCAGTGGCAAAAAACGAGTTTGATAAATTTTCGATATCACAAGTGTCAGCAATCCATTAGTCTCATCCTCACTCGTGCGACTGGAAGTTGGCTTGGATGACATGGCACTCAGTGACCAGTGCATCGTGAATCACGACGAGCGTACCTTGACCTATTTCCACCATCGAGTCAGCGATAGGTTGATACACTGCAAGGAATACGGTGAGGCTTACTTGGTCACAGCAACACTCTTTACACATCGGTTTAAACTGTGTTGGATGGTCGGCCTTGAGTTGACGCAAGGAACGTAGTTTGAACCCAAATGGTCCATACTTTGATAGTCTTTCCGCTCGTATCTTTGTCTAGAATCATTCTCTGTCATTTTGAATGAAGGGTCAATTGACTTTGGATGCTGTGTTTAAGTGATGAATGATGATAATCAAGCACATGCATCAAATCACAACTACAACCCACATTACTTGAATACTTTGTTAGTTGAGTAGTCGAGTATTCCTCGACAGGAAGTTGTTGATCACAAGCGAAACAGTAGACGTGGCTGCCAATCACATCTTTCAGAGCTATTGGTGGATTTGGCATCAGAATTTGGATCTGAAAGCTCCGTAAGATCGTTCGTATAAGCACATGCCATTGTAATTGACTGTTGGTAACCCATTCATATTGATGATATCGGTGTCCCTGTTGCTGCGGTCCGTCAATCTCTGAACATTTATGTGTTTGGCAGGACTGGGGGATCCCGGATCACGATCCGCGGATTACCGATTGAACTGTGAAAGAGTCCCAATCCATAATCTCAAGGATTCTCGTCGTCGTTCGCCACTACAAACTCGATAGCTCTGGCAGATTTGAAAGTATTCATCTATATTTTAAATTTATCAGAGACGATTCGAAGATGACAATGCCATAATCAGCACCTTCTCCTTTGCCAGGCCATCCATGTACTATTTTATGAGGCGACACTCCACTGGATTTCCTGTCCCATTACTTTAGCATAAAAGAGGCGAGTAGACTAAAAAAATGACCGCTGATCTCCTCGGAAAAACCTTGTCGTCTCGCGGATGTCAACACGGATTATGCATAATGATTGCATATATGTGAAGGGAAGTAGGCGTGGAAAAAATGCGACCAGGTAGTCTTTGTCTACGATTGTTCCGCTCACCAATATCACGTTCGTCACTCACATCTACCTTTCCGCAAGGCGGCCCTCCTCATAAACCAGTTCCGTGGAAGATCACACAAGAGGTTCTTGCGTCACGTCCACCAGCAGCTGCCAAGACAGGGGAACTGGCATCAAGCCGGAAGACGGCACGGTCCAAGAAACGGCAGCTTGCCGACGTCTCGCCAACGGCGACCTCTGCAACAAAAGTCGTCGTGGGGCGTGATCCAAGTGTGGACAATAGTCGACTGGTGGCATAACCTCGGGCAAGTTATGAGATACAAGGTGTATCCGGCGGGATTCGCTCTTAACCTGTGTCCCAATGAACTGAGTCTAAACAATCGCAACGGCATTCTTTGTACTGTATCACAGTCCTAGATTGAAAGGCAGAAACAGATGAAGAATAAGTCTCATTCGCAGCTCGACAACCCAGTCTGTTGCTCTCTCCACAATAGCGCCAATGCTCCTGACACAGCGTTTTGCGCTACCATGTCAATTGTTAAGTAGTTGTTGTGAATGTTTCAAGTGTATTCGCCTTGTCAACTATTTATCACAAGTTTACAAAGCAATAAGAGGGTGCGGTCAACCCATAGAGCTACAACCCCGCACGTGGCCAAGTACCACCGGATAGACACGGAGGGTGTATCCCAACATCAATGACAATACTCTGCGTTCTACGTCTTCTTATGTCCATCACGAGCATAACATACAGCATATAAATTATGACATATACTTATTGGCACTTATGGGCACTTGTTTAATTTGGCTGGCTTTGGCGGGAAGGAATGATGAGGCGGCAGCCCGTCCAGTACGTTAAAAGGCTGCCCACGATAGAACGACGGATACCGAAGCAACTCCTTCAACTTGTCATGGGTGAGGAACCTTTTGCAGTTACCTGTGTTATAGCTGAACTTTATTGTGTTGTCTTGAAATCCCAGCCTGGGATTCGGCTGGGATTCAACACTATTCATGTGTATACACAAGGAAGCGGAAGATATCCAAACATTGCTCAGCAAAGCTGACCTCTGCATCTCAACAATATTTGTGTCTGGATTCAATGGAAAGGCTGGCAAGTTCTTGGATGAGAAGAGAGAAAATCGGTCGTATAGTATAGAAAACAACGTAAGTGCTACGATTACTAGACCTATACTCGTCGTGACTAGAGCGAGCTAAACACTGTGTTCGACGTCAGTAGACCAAATTGAAAGTTCAATCCGGGTCCGCCATACACCGGTAGCAGACGTACCAGTACCGTGTGTGGAAGATCGTAGACGGAACGGGGCGGTCCAAGAGGCTAAGACTGTTGTGGACGCGTTTGACGTCTAGCCAATCCAAGAAAACGCGGTTACTTGCTAACTCATTCGCCCTGTGACGTGTACATTGTAATGGTCGTCCTCACTAATATGCCATCGAAAGACAAGTATTCTGTATTGCTGCCAACATATAATGAGCGTGAGAATCTACCTGTCGTTGTTTATTTGCTCAATCAAGCATTTATATCAAAGTAAGGCCATGATGTTCACTGATAGAGAAGATCAGCTACACATTCCTCAAATAGTAATCTGAGTTATGAGATTATAATCATTGATGATGCCTCGCCGGATGGGACCCTGGAAGTCGCCAAACAACTACAAAATGTTTATGGACAAGAGCAAATCGTGAGCGACCTTTGATAGAGAAGTGACAATGTCCAATGCGGAGATCCGTAAAGTCATCACAAACCATGGACATAGATACTGAGGCCGAGGCCTGGCAAGCTTGGATTGGGTAGCGATATAGTTCTGACCTGACATGCTGTCGCTGGGTGACGATGAAGACTCATACAACTCTTCTCATTGATTAGGGACAGCATATGTGCACGGATCACAAAGTGCTACAGGAAACTTCATAATAATTATGGATGCTGATTTTTCACATCATGTATGTCTCGGCTCTTTAGCGCGCAACAACGGCATCAGGCATATCCTCTTTTATTATTAGCCCAAGTTCATACCGGAATTTGTACGACTGCAGACTCTTCATAACTATGATATAGTCACAGGGACCAGATATGCGGAAGGCGGCGGTGTGTATGGCTGGGATTTGAAGAGAAAGTTGATTTCAAGAGGAGCGAACTTTGTTGCTTCGCTGATACTGAATCCTGGGGTATCCGACCTTACTGGTTCTTTCAGGTACACTTGAGTCCTTACCAGCCTTCCAAGCCTGTAATCATATCAACTAAGTACCAGACATGTAGATTATACAAACGACACGTCTTTGATCGAGTACTGGCATCCTCTGAACCATCTAAAGGATATGTCTTTCAAATGGAGATCATGGTACGCGCTAAATCGTATGGGTATCAAATAGGAGAGGTGCCTATAACGTTTGTAGATCGAGTTTACGGCGCGTCAAAGATGGGCATGGACGAACTCCCACAATTTCTGCATGGTATATTGAAATTGTGGGTTTCGTGAGTTGGGGTACGTTCGTCGGTGTCAATTGTGGGTTTGCTGGTCTCGCTGATCATTTGTGATAGGTCGATGGCATATGTGTCTTCTCCGTCAGGACCAGTGTTATGAGCCATAACATGCGTTCCCCTTGATGACTCTAATTGCGAACTGTTTACGCGCTAAGACCGCCTATATATTATGTAAGATAAGCATTTGTACTTTCACAATACCTTATATTGTATGAGAGGCGAAGAATAGAAGAGAGACTGCATCTTTATCAAGTCCAAGTTGATCGTAGGTTAGATCCAATCTATAGTCAAGTCCAGTATATCGTCAGCATAGATTAGATCGTAACAACCAGGGCGAGTGTGGGTCGTAGTGAGCCACCTTGAATACAGGGCCGTGTAGAAACGTAATGTATCTTATTGGAATGTATTTCTCTATCTTATTTCTCATTATCGCAATACTTGGCCGTCGCTGCCTCATGGTTGGATTTTCCGAGCTGACATGAAGTCTGCTGCTGAAGGGGCCGAAATTCGATCCGCCTCTGTTGCGTTTGAACGCGGTTTTGGTAGTACGACGCAATGTAGGTCGAGGAGAGGACCCAATTTTGCTTCATCTTGAGCGGAGTCATCGAAGTTAACTCGATGATCGAGGTCATGATCTGCGCTCAACAGAGAAAGGAAGAACGAAGGCCATGCATTGCACTGAAAGATGAGGCTCTATGCACTCCTAGGCATTTCCCTCGTTTGGCCCATCCGTCGTTCAATATCTGACCCCCTTTTTATTGAAGTCTTTGCTACATCAGCCCGCTCACACTTCACCATGACTATCGGGACCAATGATAATCATGATACCAGTATCAGTACCAGCTCCAGCTGCAGCTCCAGCAATCCATCCACGACTAAACCATTGTCCAAGCCGCCTTCCGAACCAGTATTTAACAAGCGACCGGTTGACCAAACATCATCCAGCAATATGATTACTCTGGAGGTATTGCCTCGATTGAAATCAGCCAGCGTCCTTGTATCAACCACCAATCCATCATCTGTCAAACTAGATGAATCAGGCATAACGGCAAACCAGTTCAGAGTGTCATTGCCAGTGTCATTGAACCAGACTTCCCGATTATCCCATTCGGTCGAAGGAGTAGACATAATGGCCACTATTCTAGATACGAACAGTCTTGAATTTGAATGCATAAACCCATATACTGCATTATCTTTGAAATTATGTCATAGAATAACTTGCCGTGGATGCCATGCTGAGTTGTTGACCCCACCCGGTGAACAGAATGCTACGGTGGCCACTGAGAAGGAAGATCGGTTCAAGAGAATATTGGACCTACCGTCTACATACTGGCATGAGGTAGTGGACTGTTGGATGTGTCACACTGAGGACTACAGCAAGATGATAACTCCAAATGGATGGTTGCATCCCAAGAGTAAAGGAGATTTGTTGGTTGGAAGTGCGTTTGTTGTACTGCATGACGAGGATATTAGGATAGATGCTATCCAAACAGTAAGTCTCCCACTGTTTAATGCATCATAGCCCGAGTTGTAGCAATCAAAGAACGGAAGCGCAAAAGAAGGCGGTAGCGTCCACATATTATCAATACGCATCCTGTCGATACAGCCTTCCAAAATCAACCTGAATCAATATCATGCTTCAGATTTGGTGCTGCTGTCTCGAGGTTTGTTGTTGAGAGCTCTCTCTCGAAAGGGGGATTGGTAGCTTTCTGATTTCCTTTGATGACGCACATCAACCTGGTATGATTTGGTTTGAACGCATAAGACACCTCTGAGCTGCCTGATTCATCTGTGTGCTCAGGGCTACATATTCGTATACATGCGCCTCGGTTATCAATACTCACTTGTTTTGCTTCTCGCTAACACTCTCAACCTCTTCGCAGGTCAAGCTAACGCATCAAAATCAAACGTCAAGGCTCAAATCACCATGGAAATCATTTAAATGCAAGAATTGCGCGCTGCCATTAGGCGAAACTGTTGGATTTCATGATACTAAAGAAAGCGAAGCTGAAGCGTACGACGAAAATGCGAATCAAGCCTCGTTCAAGCTTTACAAGTATGCTGTCGAC
Source organism: Synchytrium endobioticum (assembly GCA_006535955.1). NCBI lineage: Eukaryota > Fungi > Chytridiomycota > Chytridiomycetes > Synchytriales > Synchytriaceae > Synchytrium > Synchytrium endobioticum. Next base: position 34,043 of record QEAN01000085.1, on the reverse strand, counting down.
TTTTGGATGCAAACAGAGTAGGTATGGTCAATCTGCCCTTGGCTACGCCAAAAGCGACCAACAGGCTTTCCAGCATAGCCAGCCAGGGGCGCACTACACCTTTCCAGTCTACTTGGCGCACGACTTACTGGAGTCTGCGTCGTCGAACGCATCTTATCGTCATGTGATATGGTCTTTTAGACATGATGAGGACGTAAAAGCTATACCTTTCATGTTGGTATGTAGTGAGGTTTCCATCCACATCACGATATGCAGCTAATCCATTTGGGATGGTGTATAGCTGTGGCTGTTGAATCCGGATGTTCGGATAGGAAGCATCAACCTCAATTCAGGTAACGGGGGGAGGGGCGGTGATCTAGAGCTGCGATGTAGACCAGGTATGTGATACCTGGATCCGCAACGGATGAATTGAACCTGACCTTTTTACAACTACAGCCTTGAAAGTGCTGTACATGGACTGTCGGGGGTCGTTGGACTCTGTCTCTGCAAAGTATGCAATTTCCCCTCTCTCGTTTTGCACATTTAACATAGACTGTATAGAATCCGGTCAAGCTGGCTGTCGTCCAAGACAATAGAGCGACTCACATTCCCGATTCCTCAATGTACGGAGCTCTTGACCACGTTAGATGAGTCTGCAACAGAATACATTCCACAATCCAAGCGGACGTTGAATGGATTGAACGTTGGATACCTCTTTGTAGAATAGTGTAGTTCTTGGTGTTGTCGCGCGTGTCTTGTCCGATCATCCGGATCTTATCACGTCCCAGGAACCCGGAGCGCGGGAAAGCAGCCTCTGGCATTGGTGTTGACATTTAGATAATGAGGATCCCTTCCCAGGGTGAGCTCTAATGATTATTGCATGCTGTTTAGTTCGATTCACAATCTATGTATGGCCAGGATCTTTTCTTATGTAGATACAATTCAAACGCGATATTTATTTCTGATGCGACGTGACGTGTCATTGCCCAATAAAATCCCGAAGTTCCTCCTTTTTTTTCTCATAAATTGTTCAACAGGCCCATTCTTGTATTGACGCAAATGCATACCTACTTTGTGTCAATCTATCATGAGCCGAAGATTAAAGATTGGTTGACTACGGTTTGTGGATTCTTGCATTCGTTTCCATTTCCTAATCCTTTCAAAGGAGACCAACATGCGTGCCCAAAACAAAGTTGAGATGCAGGATGATGTTGTTTGATGTGTGCTAAGAACCGTATTAGTAGACACTGTGTTTGTAAGCATCCAGACAAATACAGTGTCTAGACGCGTCCTTTAATATGTCTCATGCATGCACCATACCGAACCGGTTGGGGCATCCATCCAGCCATGTTGCGTATGGAAGGGGCGGTGAATTTAGCGGATGCGTTCCCATCGGCATGGCAGAGGCTGCCGCGACTGTCGAGCGACGACCTCTGTGTTGCTAGTGCCTCGTCCCCATCCACGTCCCGCGTCAGCATGCATCCAAACGGCCAGGGCACGACAGTTAGTGCACTAGCACGATTACTGCACTTGTTGACTGGTGCTGAAGTAACCGTGGAAACTTGTGTTTTGTTTACTTTTACTCTATTTGACACATATGCATGTATGGACAGTATGATCAATGTAGTTTATGAGGTCGCCACGTCATGTGCAAACCGTCTTGACTACCCCGGCTTGTGTTCACATTTAGTACATAATTATTACTATGATTACTCAATCCTCCATTCGTATTTAGCCCAAAGAGACTCGAAGGATGCCAGGAAACGAGCAAGCCTTCGTCCTCCTCTTCGTTGTCGTTGACTCCGAATTGCGCCTCATCAAAGTCTTCCAAGTCCTCGGCCCAAGCACCCTGATAATCCACAGCAGTATCCAGAAGAGGTTGTAAACCATTCTCCACATTGTTACCATCAAAGTAAGTTCCTTGATTATCAGCAAAGCCATTCACAAATTGCATGTCTTGCTCTCCATGGTGATGATATGCAGCCCCATCTATATCATGGTACATTGCCTCCTCGTATTGCGGTCGGGCATTATCATATAAGCTAAGCGAGTCGTAATTCTCACAAGCAGTAGGTAGATTCATGGGGTTTCCGTAGTTGAGAGGTGCCATATGTATACTGTGATGTCCAGGACTGTAGGATGGCTGCACAGGAGGAAGGATGTGAGGGTCTTCTTGATCGGCCAATCCTGGCCCAAAGAGATCAAATTCTCTTTCATGCAGGTTGGAGTATTCAATTTTTTGCTCAAAATCTTTCCAAAAGTATTCGCCCTTTTGGCCGCTACCATAATGACGAAGTGATGGGTGTTGTGTGTTTTACTGAACGTTGAGCCAGTATAGACATACTTGTTGTAGATATCCCTGTCAACGTCTTCAAACAATGAAAACTTGCGGTTCTGTCTCCTATCTCTATTGACAACCGCCTCTTTACTGCCAGTTTCCTGCACAATGGCATTCCATAATGCTTCAACATCGGTATTATCCTTGTCTGGTGTCTTCTTTTGGTAATTACCTTTAGCAGAGTTGTGGCTCTGTTCCTCGGTGAGTGATTGACCTCCAGGGAGATCAAGAGGCATAGCAGCATTCGCTTGGTTTGATGCCGATAGGATAGACCCGGACCTTTTGAGTGGAGCGTTTTTCTTTTCGTTGAGAACAGGATCTAAAAGCGAAGATGCTAGACAGTGTAACTAACAAAGCAACAGTGATTGTGAGTCAAGGAAGCAAGGTCAATAGCGTACCAGGACGAGGTTTTTTGTCGCGAGATTTGAAAATATCAATAGGTACGGCGACCACAATGTCGTCCGAGCTCTCATTACTGGGACCATTGTCTCTTTCTGCGTTGTTCTTTCTGGGTTCACCCACACTATGCAGATTAACTAGGTCATCATGATCCTGACCAACATTTTGATTGATGCTATTCGCACCAGCATTTGTGCCATTTTCAAATTTGGTATGTTTGTAGAGCCTCGAATCGTCCAAGACATCTGCGGCAAGGTCGCCCTCATGATCCCTAGGCCGTCGCTTTCGTTTCGGAGGGGAGTCCCAGGCCTCACTAATGGTTTCCCTCTGAAAGTAGGATGAAATTTTGGGTGGTGATTCATCCTTTTCAAAGTATTTTTCTTTCGCTTTGCTGTTACCTTTCGGCTTGTCGTTATTTGTTGGAGATAATTGTGGCTTGGTAGGTGCAGGAGGAGGGGAAGTTGCGTGGGATGATTGTTTACCTTGATTAAAGAACTTCAATTCGTCAAAGGCCAAATCAGGGACTAAATGTAAGGAAGGCATCATGCTACGTATGTATCAGGTGACATATGCAGCGAGTGCTTACTTTTTGTAGATCTGCGGGCTTTGTTGAAGATACCAGGGGTCGCCGCAGTGGGATCAGAACCCTTTGAAGAGTGCCGCTTCTTGGTCTATATATATACATATATACATCAGCGTGAGGAGCAAAAGGTAGCAACAGGGTTGGGTGGGGGGGAGGGAGATGCGCAGTTCCGTGCTTACGTCGACAGTGATTCTCTTTTTGGATGCTATGTTGCCAGCTTTGAATTTCTAGGTTGGTTGGAGTTTTCCGAATAAGTAATGGCAGGCTGTTGGCACGAGCAAGAGCAACTTGCATCCATTAGAGGAATAACTGGTTTGCGAACTTTGGGGGTCTTGGGGTGTAAATCTTCAACCGCTTCTCGAGCTATGTGGGAGAGTGGATGAGCACACTAGTGCTCATATTCCGGACGCGGCAGCATACGCCGACCTTTGGCAGGAGCCCTTTTGGAGGCGGACCTATTTGAAGGGGGTGAGGTTCCTCAGGGCCGGGTACGGCACGGCACATACCTGTTGGCAGATCTGGAACCTTTGGCATTTGGGGTAGATCCATCTCTTGATCGCATGGCATGGAGTCGGCGCTCCTTCTTCTCGGCACTGGTGGATTGCTGTGGTTGCGGTTGGTGTTTCTGTGCAGGGACTAGGCAGTGTTTCTGTTGGGGCGTCGGTGGCGAGGGAGTATCAGGTGATGGCAGTAGCCATTCTGGCTGATGGACATTGGGAGCGGGCAGATGACATTCCGGGGGTGGATGATGCAGATGTTGATGGTCACGTTCATGATGTGGAAGGTCATGCAGAGGGAGGGCTGACAGCGAAGCAAGGACGAGAGCTCGCTGATCTCGCAGATAACGTTCTAGGAATGGGCCTTTGGAATTGAGGGTTTCTACTCTGCTAAGATTGGATGCAGTCAATGGCAAGATGCCGTCGGCAGTCATTGCTGACTTGGTTGAACTGTCCTCGTGGGTCCTTCCTGATGCAATCGCTGGCACAACAAGCACAGCAAGAGCAAGGATGCAAGCTGGGGCCCAGTTTGTGCGGGCTCATGGAGTGAAGATGCCTGGGGCTGGGAGCATCATTGCGACAACGAGGCTTGAACCCGGGACGCAGTGGGTGTGGGTGTGGGTGTGGGGCGAGCTACGTGGCTGGTCGTGTCGTGTCGTGGCATGCGCCAACGGCCAGGACAGTCAGGCCGGCAATCCAATATTCCATCAATCCTAATGGGACGACGCCCCCTGTTTCAACTTGCCTTCGCCGAGAGACGCTATGCCGCCAGTCCATGTCGGGGTAGACGCTGCACTGTCGGAGCACCCATCAAATGCCCCTGCTCATGCCAAATCCGACCATGAGCCCTCATTCCGCCCGCCCTTGTGGAGGCAACGTCGCGCAGCTGTCTTGCACAAGCTGCGTGACCATCATGTCCAGTCCGTAAGCCCTGTCCCCATACCAACTCAGCTCGCATCTACTCTACACAACCACCTCTCTTCTAGGTCCTGGATCTGGGTTGCGGCGAAGGCGCCTTATTGTCCATCTTGCTGAATGATACCTCTTTCACCCATGTCGCTGGTGTCGATCTCAACAAGGATGTATTGCAAATGGCCCGTATAGACTGCTCCCCTACAGACGCCGACTACTGTTTCCTGAGGGAAACTCCAGTCAGGTTGGACCTGTATCAAGGTATCATGATGTTTGCATCTCCTTAGCATCGCCCCTCTCACGTGCCAATGCACTCGCCAGGATCTGTAGCGGATGCCGACTCGCGACTAGCTGCATTTGATGCCGTTGCCTCTGTCGAGGTGTAAGTCCTTTTCTCACTGGAACGTGAAAAAATCTCTGCGAGCCGTGCTCCTCAACTGCACCCCCCGCCTAGAATTGAGCACCTGGATCCTCCAGTCCTGGAAGCCTTTCCGCATACTGTATTGGGAGTCTACCATCCGCGACTCGTCATCATCACCACCCCAAATGCTGAATTCAATGTGAATTTTAAATCGCTCAAGTACGGAACCCCTACAGCAACGCTACGTAATGACGATCATAGATTCGAATGGACCCGTCAGGAATTCCAGTCTTGGCATGTATCCACCTGCATTACACAGAGCCTTCCCCCCTGCCGCTGACCAGCCTTTGCAACGCGTTAGGTGCAACCGCATCGCATCAACATACGGATACACTGTAGAATACAGCGGCATAGGACTACTGACCCCCGAAGAAACAACAGTTGGATACTGCACCCAAATGGCCACTTTCGTCCGACTCAATGCCCAACCACTTCCCATCCCCGCAGACGACCCCACCACCCCCTACACCCTAATCACGAGCATAGACTTCCCCTATTTTGAGCAAGATGGGTTCACAAACAGCGACATCCTCACGGAAATGGCCGAACGCACACGCTACATTTTGTACATGGAAGCACTCGCTACATTTGCATCAAATATATCACCTCATAACAAACTCCCTCCACCTCCATACCTTCTGCACATAGATAGGTACTGGAATGTCTTGCGCATCCGACAGATATGTAAACGGAGGAAACGCCTAGTTGAGGTTGTGGAATCAGTCGAGGCTAAACAGTATTTCGAATACGACAACCAATCAGAGATCCTCACCATAATTTTTGATCCACTCAAGTATGATACGAGTATGGATGAACAGGGTAGTTGTGACGACGTGCATGATGATGTCTATGGGCCTCAAGAGAACAGCGACACGTGTGAGGACTGGGACAATGACTTTGGTGATTGTAGCTGCGAGTTCCAGAATGACACTGATTCGCAGTTTGCCAACGGGTGGGTATCGCCGCCCCAAGACCATGACACTCCATGGGCCACAAGTGATCATGATGCCAGAGTCACTACTGGCTGGACTCTTGATACTGCTGATGAATGGAAACCATCTGGCGAAAGTAGTAGTGCTAGTCGTGTAGATACCTCGTCGGGTTGGGAGTAAGCACGTGGTGAGGTATATTGATGTGTAACAACGGGGTCGGACTGAATACTGATGTTCTGTTGCGCAACGGTATTCATTTTCAAGTAAACCTTTTGGCTTGACTGTGCTGCATCGCAGTCTGTATGATGCGATGAATGTGTTAAATAATATGTACAAATGCGCTATCGCTATAGTAAGAACGAGATCTAGAGCTGCCCATACCTCACTCTATTTCATAATTAATCGTCAACTTGACTTTCCTCTGCTCAAACAAATCCTTGATCTCATCCAAAATCTTGACCATCTCCTTCCTATGCCACTTATCTAGCGTAACCGCCTGTCTCGTCATCGAATGCGCCACAGAGGACGATTCCCCAGACGTCCAACTGCCATATACCCCAAACCTGTACGGCTTTTCCAGCTCGATATCGTCCTCATCTATATATGCTTCTACCGCGACTTTATAAACAACCCCTTCCAACAATGGGCATGCATTCAACAGCGCCGTGAATTGGGACACGAGCAATCCATCCATGTTGACGGAATTCGACCAATCGAGTTGTAACCATTTCAAGTGTTTGAGTTTACTCAGCCCGCGGATGACGTCGTGCCAACACTGGTGCGCTGAATCCGCAAAGCACGAGACCCCAAGATGAGTCAAGAACGGAAATTTAGGGCATACCATGGTGTCAAAGACGGCGGTCTCCAAGTAGTCGGTGATGACGTTGAGATGGGTGAGCTTCAGATTGGAGAGATGCGTGAATGCTTCCAACGACATGCCCCATGGATGGCGATACGTGACGTGTGTGAGGTTTCCGAGCAAGAGGGCTACGTACAGCATGGTTGTATTGTCCTACGTGTCTCTGTTTGTCAGCTCACCCGCCCCGCGACGAGTATCAATACAACTTACAAGCATTTGCGACGTTTCGTCGCAGTATATTTCAAACCGCGTCAACGTACGGCCGCACCACGCGCCCAAGCTCTCAATCAAGATATGCAGAGTGCTACTCAGCACATTATATGCGTCTTCGTCCAGCCGCATACCGCCCAATGATGCACCGATGCGCTGCAGTAACGCATCCATGGCATTCAAGAATTGTAGGGCTTGGTTGTTGTATGCGGCGTCTATGTCATAAGGGTCGGGATCGTCACCCCCTGCAGCTGCACCACCGTGCATGTCATCAGGTGCGTATCTGAGACGGGCGAGGCAAATGGATTTGATATGGGCGCCATGCTTGGGGAGGTAGAGGGCTGTAAAAGCACTCAGGAGGGGTAGTGTTCCGGTTAATTCGACGTGGTGCCATAGCGCTGGAGCGCGGTTGATGATATGGTTGAATGTGCGGCTGACTCTACATGGGATTCTGAGATTTAGTTGGACAAGATGGCGTGGCCGTCACACACCTCGCCAGTGCGGGTAGGCTGGTGCAGGTCACAAAGGACAAAACATGGAGCCAGCAATCCTCGTTGAGGAGTGTCGGATGCATTTCCATGTTCCAGGTATCCTAAAGCCTATTGGGGAATCGGTCATGTCAACCTCGCGTTAAGATAACATGCAGTTGCAGCGGCATCGCACGCACAAATGACAGACAATCGATTTGAGGAAGAGTCCCCATGAATTGCGCCGAGTCAGGCTTGTATGAATGATCTTGGCTTTTGCGGAGTCTCAGTTACTGTACAGAATATTCTCAGAAAAAATTCAAGCAAAGCTGCATATTACAACTTGACACACAGACTTGCATCGCGACCATATTAGACCTTTGAACAGACAAAGCTATACGCGCTTGAACGGACGAGGGCGCTCGGCAAAGGCGCGTTCATACAGGAAGCAGTACAGGATGTTTCTGGCCGCATTGTAGTCTCTGTCACATACCTAGTTGAATTGGGGTTGGGCGTTCATGTCGGTTTTGACAGAAGGCACAGACGCAAGGTACTTACAGTTGAGCATGTTTCGCAATACCTAACTGCATGAAGAGGCTGACAAT
>QEAN01000085.1:0-25805 GCA_006535955.1 Synchytrium endobioticum | reverse complement strand
TTGTTGGACGTGAGGGTGCTTGAGCAGTCGCACTTGATTCAGGCGATGGTGCAGGTTGATTCCAGTCTTTTCCTTCCACTGGTCATTGGAGTACGTCCACGGCTGATCCAGCTGCTTGAGGCGACGACCTTTCTCCTTGGCCGGAAGTTGCGCCTGATTTAACTCCTCCCTCAAGGACATTTCCCGTATGTCTGGCATTTCCCTATGGACGAAAGTGTGTTAGTACTGCATTAGCGATGCGGTTACCATACAAAGAACGCTAACTCGGAAATCATCAATACTTACTTCATTTCGTCATCCTTGTCGTCATAGTCAAACCCGTTGGTAGCGCGTACTAGGCTCACCAAGTTGTTGATACCAGGATCAACAGCAACTATCCTGGTGTATCGCCTATTAAACCGGTAGTCACCCGGCACCAATGGGCTTGGATGTTGAGGGTTGCCAAATGGTCGTCCAGGATACACGGTAATCCACGATACCGACTCCAGGTCCGTATATATGATATAGTCGAATACACGACGGTGGTACTGGTCGACATCTTTATACGGCTGGTCTTGGACGTCCTTGTACATCTGCACTCCACATACAGCTGCCGGAGAGAACCACGGCCTCCCCAGTTGATCACGAGTATTGCAAAATCTGATAAAGTCGACCGCTCGTCGCCGGTGGCTTTCGAATTCAGAATCAGACAAGATATCAGACGAGACGCTTTCTGAAACTACTATATATACTATACGCAAGAGATACTACATTTGTGAAACAGCAAAAAATGCAGGCTCGAACACACCGCGCAGGGACGAACTCGTTTAATGCATGTAACCTCTGGACTCAATCGCGACGAGGGCAGGCTCGCGGATGCTACCGAACTGCGATTAGGAGTTCCACGACTCTTCGACAGTGTCACGAACTCGTCGGTTATACTCCTTTCGGTTCTCTTGAAAGAGTTTGGCCGCTTCTGCGTTTGCGGGGCTGTTTGGATTAGGATCGTGCAATAGCGACTGAATGGATGTCAGGATGGCAGCGACGTCGTATGTAGGTGACCTACATTCCGACATTCAGGTCAGAGGTGTACAATCGCAGGTGGACGAATCTGAACACAAGTGTAAGACGTACCATCGATTCTGAAGGATATCCAAACACAAGTCCCCATTGGCATACACGTTCGGATGACACATTCTGCTAATGAATTTGACATGGGGTGGTTTAGTAGGATAGGATTCGTCGAACTGCAGGATTAGCTTGAAGGTTCCGTCTTCGAATGGGGTTTCTTCTGGGCCGAAAATGACGGCATTCCATAGAAGCACATTGTCTGGATTCGGTGCGCCTGATACACCTTCAGGAGGATCTGTTTGGAGACGTTTGAAGTCCCTCATAAGTCGTCGCTTTGCTGGGGTCGACATGATTACAATGATTACTGGTTACTTGGTAGAGAGACCTTGAGCGGGATGGGAATATTATGTGTGTACGGACGCCTGGGATAATATTTTATGGACCGTCGTCGTGGCAATATTGCTGGTTGGCTATTTCGACTAATCACGAGTGGATGAACTTTGTCGGCAGCACTTGCAGCCGCAGGCCTGTTGTGCAATTGCGAGACAATAAAGGCTGGATTGACGACAAGAACAGCGCGACTTGAAGCCCGACGCCACTCTACGCGAACGGAGGAGTAGTGTCGAACGGTGCGTCGTGCACGAAACATGTCACATATGTCAGTAATACGCATGCAGTCAGTGGTAGCCATCAAGCACTTTCCAAGGGTGTGCATCGGTCATGGTTCAAAACAATTGGCCTCCCTTCGATTGCGCAACTATTCTACAGTGGAGTCGCAAACTGCAACAGCATGGCACGACCCGTCAGAAATTTGAAAGTAAGGCGTGTTTTGGGGCTTTATTCTGTACTACAGGCATGAGAAGCCACTATGCCAACTACATTGAAACCATGCGAAAATGTCGTATGCAAATAGCAGGGCCGAATTCCGGGTCTAGTCCAATTTGTCACAAAGTCATGATATCAGGCAGATATCAAGCTACGTTTGTTTCATGACTTAGACAAACCTGCCCATGCTTTCACAATCCTCATCACCAACGTGCGTACCTACCACATTTGCTTGCTTATTTAAACTCGATTGTTTCAATGATTCTCGTATTGCAATGGAGATTTGCTCATCTTCACTCAGACCCTGTAATACGTGATGACGTGTCATTCCGGTTATCAGCAAAATGATGATCATTGGCACTCACTGATGATAGCTGAGCCGTTCTCACGGGATCGGTTGAGGGTTTCTTTTGCTGCTGCATTTGCAGCTGCTGGCGTGCCAAGGCCGCTTTGGCTGCTGCATTATTTCTCATTGGTCCAGCCGCAGCGGCCCTCCTTCCAGCTTCAACGACAGAACATCTATGATCGCTTTCGAGTCGGTGTTTTATGCAGTGAGGTTTCAAGCATTTGGGACACATTATTGGAACGACTGTCTTGGTAGTACAGCCTGGTAAGCTACACTTATTTGTGTATGCTTTTTCGGATGTTGAAGTGGGTGGTGTTGGACATCCCTTCCTGATATGCTCGTCCACAAAGTTGTTGGGATCTTCCCCGCGAGGAATGGGCACCACTTTGTTGCAGACTGGGCATGTCGGAGCGTAGACATCTTGCGGCGCATGTTGACACGAATGGCCAGCTACTTTCCAATGGTCTGAGCAAAAAGTTTTGTTGCAGAAACCGCAACTGAAGGGCAAAAAGTCTGGTTGTGGATTTAAAGTGTGTTAGATTCGTCGACAGGTTTCTTTCACGGGGTCAGCTCGAGTCGCATGTATATCCCGTGGCAGAGTACCAACCGTGCTACTGGCATTAGTTACCAAGTTGATGGCAAGTTCGCAGTGAGCACTGCTTTCCCACATTTGGCAGCTCCATACTTGGACGTTCGACTTTGGCGAGTGTTGAGTGGATCTGTCAGTTTATTGCAGAGCTAGCTGGAGAAGACACGGAGTTCGAGGCTGCTATTCTACCGTCTCAAAGTTTGATGTTTGGGTATGCTTATCGGATCGAGTCACGATGACAAACCCTTTTTCCGGGCCATTCATGATTATGGGTCATAGTTATGGTACGTGTGATGAAGGCGATCAACGGTGGACTGCAGGCCGACACGATATTGCCTGCTGTCTGCACTGGATCGGATGAAGAGTCCGTCTAGCACAAGCGCCGCCTGAGACATATACTGTGCGATGGAAGGTGCGACGTCCAGTATGTGACATGAGACGAACGTGATCTGCCCTCCAGCCATCTTGCGGGACGCCGTACCCTCGAGAGATAAGCAACTGTGATTTTGGGAAAACAGCATCAGCATTGGCCAGTAGACATCATGGTGAGCATATGATCGATAATTCCGGTGGTGAATGGACTGCTTTCTTCCGTTCCGACGACTTGGAGGAGTGAATTGGTTGGGATCAGACCAGGTGTACAGTGGTAGTAGGAAAACGAAAACATTACTTTTAGGCTGCCTAGCAATGTCCCAGACATGACTATCGTTGCAACTTCTCATCGTCACTCCCTCGACTAATGTTTTCGCAAAGCAGGCATCAACATTCAATCGGCAACGACACATTCAACACCAACAAATCGTATTTCAATCTAGGACGAAGAATACGATGTCGTTGTTTTAGGAACCGGTTTGACAGAATGTATCTTATCAGGCTTATTGTCCGTAGATAGCAAGAAAGTACTGCACATGGATAGAAACGACTACTATGGTGCTGAATCCGCTTCCTTGAACTTGACACAGGTCCGTTTTTGCTTGCCTCGTTCTGATGATGACAGTCTTGGTTATCGTATGATGAAATAATCCACTCGTACATCGTAGCTATACCGCAAATTCCGAAATGGCCAAGAACCACTGAAAGAGTTTGGACGCGATCGTGACTACAATGTGGACTTGATTCCTAAATTCGCAATGGTGTGTAGCTCTCCATGTTGGTGGGATCTCTCTGATGCTTACTGATGCACTTTTGGATCTTGTAGGCCGCCGGGGAATTTGTCAATATTTTGTACCACACTGATGTCACCCGATACCTCGAATTTCGTCAAATCGCCGGCTCATATGTATATCGTGATGGCCGTATCTCAAAAGTACCAGCTAACGAAAGTGAAGCCATCATATCTGCACTCATGGGGATTTTTGAGAAACGACGAGCCAAAAAGTTCTTTGAATTCATCCAGAACTACAAATTCGACAACCCCGCTACTCAGCAAGGTATTTTGCGATGCTGAGGTAGATTGGCACACCGCAGCCATTCATTTTGATGTGACACGTCATCCCTCCTGGTAACTAGGCCTCGATCTCAACAAGGCTACGATGGCAGAAGTCTACAAAAAGTTTGGGTTGGAACCGGGTACTCAAGACTTCATCGGCCACGCTTTAGCGCTAGAGCTCGATGATGCATACATGACTAAACCGGCAAAGGAGACTTATGAGCGAATCTGTTTATATATGAATTCCATGGCAAGATATGGTAAATCGCCATACATCTACCCAATGTATGGTCTAGGTGAACTACCACAAGGCTTTGCAAGGTATTTGGTAAAAGTACTCCAGCCATGTCTCTATTGTCTTCACCCCACACACTTTGATACTTAGATTGAGCGCCATTTACGGAGGTACATATATGCTAAATAAGAAGATTGATGAGATTGTTTATGGACCTGACGGTCGTGTTGTTGGAGTCAGATCTGGAGACGAGGTAGGCATCGATGCCAATGATGCATTCCTTATCAAATATGACACTGTTCGTCGATGTATGATACGTCGCAATGTAGACTGCTAAATGTAAAGCTGTTATTTGTGATCCAAGTTATGCACAAGATAAGGTCAAGAAAGTCGGCCAAGTAGTGCGAGTCATCACCATCTTGACTCATCCAATTCCAAACACTGGTGATTCTGATTCTGTCCAAATTGTCATTCCTCAGAACCAAGTCAGTCGAAAGCATGGTGCGTAGTGCCTTTGTGTTTCTGTGATAATTTTCACGGCTGGTTTCTAGTGGCTATCCGGTATTGTCTCTCTGGGTTTTGAGCTGACGTGCTTGGTATGAAACATAGATATCTACGTTGCGTGTATATCCTCTGCTCATTCTGTGAGCGCTAAGGATTATTACATCGCCATCGTTTCTACTCTGGTCGAGACAGACAATCCAGAAAAGGAATGTGCGCCTGGTCTAGCCCTGTTAGGCCAAATAGCCGAAAAGTAAGGTCACTCGTAAATTCCCCCGTGATTCTTCGAGAAGACGCCAAAGGGAACGCTAATGCGTAACCAATCAACTATAATAGGTTTGTATCTGTTTCAGATATCTATGAGCCTGTGGAGGATGGTACTGCTACAGGTCTGTTTATTTCCTCATCATATGATGCCACGTCACACTTTGAGACAGTTTGTCAAGATGTCAAGTCGCTGTACAAGCGAGTGACTGGTAACGAACTGAAAGTAGAGGGTAAAGTAAAGAAAGGCGGCGATGATGGAGGTGATGAATGAGATTTGTATATTACACTAAGCACATAGACATGTATAAAAAACGGTAGTAGGGGTCCAGTAGTGAAATACACGTCTACCTTGGATCTGACGGTAGAGCAATTGTGACGTGGCGACTCACCGCTGGTATAGACGTAAAGAAATACATGTGTGCGTTGTCTTTTGGGCTCGCGAGCCTGGATGGCCATACGGCAGTCTGCATTTGCATGAAATGACATGTCGCATAAACTAAAGTAGGCACCTGTAATATTCTCGCACTGGCGCTCTCGAGCTGTAAATGCATCGTCATCCGTAAGTTGATGAGTTGATCTGTTAAACGCTGCCTTTCTTTTTTATCCAGAGTCAAACTAGTATGTATGGCGGCGTCCAGGTCATCACATAGCTACGTTTCCGCAGCCAGTCAGCCACAACAGCCCATGATGTTGTTTGGTTGCTAACAGCACGATGGTCAAATAGGGGCCATACGGCATAGCCTTTACTGTTCCACTTCCCGTGCTTGAACTTCGGCTCCCGGCTCCGAATGCCGACGTTTGGGCGTGCGTTATTTGGCGGTTATGAGATTACCAATTTTGGAGCTGATACAAAGGTTTTGCTTGTATTGTTTGACGGTGTTTGGGGGTAGCGTTTGTAATCATTGCCGAAGCTTGGCCGTTTGGGGCCTAGACTGACGGATGATGGTCATGGAAATCGCTTTCATCTGCAAACCAATTCTTGGGGTTGACGACATTCCAGCAATTTGGGAGGTGATCTACCAGGGAAATGTAAGTCATGACCACGCCCTTGAATCTAAATCTGAATCAAAACATCTACGAGACTGAGACGAACGGCATGATGTCAGTCCAACCTTTACTCCGTCACAATAGAACCACAAAATGGACAAATCATTTTTTTCCAGTCCCAATTCATTGCATCCATATCCACATGCACAGGTCACCGTCAATAATAATGCACCCGCCATGCCGGACCACCCTTTCATGGATGATGGACACGAAATGGACACAAATGATCACGATGAGGAATCTAGAGATGATGAAGCCATATCTGTAGTAGCATCAAGGAGGCCTTATGGTGCACCCTTGACGGATAATGCATTCGAGCCGATGGATGAAAGCGGTGGTTCAGCCGGTGGCCGTTCCGCATATTCGCATAGGCTGAGCGAATCTGGACACTCACCAAATAATAACGATGGGCCCTCGGGATCAACCTCGTCGGACTCTGGATCAGATTCAGGCTATTATGGTTCCGCAACGTCGTCAAACAACCGACTTCCCTCCCAGCACCACCTGACACATCATCTGTACGACCATCAAAAAGATGATAATTATAATGGTCATAGTAGTAATACTAGAAATAGCCAATATTTTCCATACCAACGGCACTACCTCCACTCGGAAACTTCCGTATCGTCCCGACCCTCAGATTTCACCGCAAATGTACATTGTAACAGCCTCCCCTTCCAGCAGCTGCCCTCCCTGCAACACCATCAATTGCAGCGTCAACCAGCAGCTCCTTTTTCTCTTTCCATGAGAAATGAACACAACGTTTTATGGTCGAATCTTGATTCTTCGAACGCTGATAGATCGTGTAATTGTGCTAGTAGTGATCCTGTTGGCAATTGGGCTAGTAGAAGTCGTAATAATTACATCTACCATAGCAGCAACCCCACCAATCGTTGGGCTGAACGACCAATCGTCCATCCGAAAGGCGCTTTACGAGCCAACTTTTCACGACATGTGTCAGCAGTATTGACTCATTTTACCACAACAAATGAAGGATATTCACGTCTCTTGAGTGAGATTGATGATTATTTACATGTGATTAATCCAGACGGTGTACTCATTTATAATTCTCCTTCCGTCATCAAGCTTCTAGGTCGCCAATCCTCGAGTTTGGATAACAGTGCATTGGAAGGACTAGTACATCCGGACGATTACAGGGCCTTGTCCGAGCGTGTAGTGGATTCGTGCAATAACGATAGGCCGTTCGCCATGTATGTGAGGTATAAAACGGCCGCCGGTAGCTACGTGCTGGTAGAAATCTTTGCTCGACCGTATAACGGTGTAGAGTCAACCCCACCAGATATGACTCATCGAAAACGGCAAAGGAGAACCACTTCGATGGCCGATGCTACCACGAATGTAGTGGATTCGCTCGCTCTACAAGCTCATAATTTAGTAGATTGGCCAACACATAGGGAAAAAGTGGCCTACGTAAGTGGAATCATTTCCATGATGCAAGTTCCATGATGTTGTTTGGTTGCTAACAGTACGATGGTCAACCAGGGGTCAACACATAGGGGCAGCAGGTCAACCAAGGTTGTCATTGCTGTCGCTAGAGAATATAAGACCAAAGGCACCGAATCAGTGGATGCTGTATTAGAATTCCGTATCCAGAATCTTCAATTACGACAGTTGCTGACCGACTGCCTGGTTAAAAATAATGTAGACCCAAAGACTCATCCATTATTACTACAAATGTCAAAAAACATGTCCCCGGAACATTTAGCTACTGCTGAATTATCATCTGCCATTGATAGTTTCAATGATCATATTCTCAGTAACGATAATCAGATGTTTGTAGAAGACGACAGTGGATTCGATACTTTAATGGATTCCATGGCTGACGAAGACTGGGACTTTGACAAGATACCTTTGACCATGGATGTTACTCAACCGGTTTCAACAACAGCAGATGGTGCTGCCACATCGTCGTCGTTTAACAATGGTGGTAGCGAGGGTATTGTCCGTAGTCAAAATGACGACACTGGTGAAAGGGAATCAGAGCAACAACAGGATGGCGAGACTGCGATGCAACCGAAAGTCAACGAACCTGTTGGTCAACCAGTCAAGCCGAATCTTGGTGGTTGCAGACATTTTTCAAAGAGGAAACGCAAGGTATGGCATGTCCATGTTCCATGCTTTTCTATACAATACTAAACTTGTTTTACTCGCAGCAGAAATACCGTAAAGGTCATGATGATCTTAATTGTCGCCAATGTGGTGCAACTTCGTCACCAGAATGGCGAAAAGGACCGAAAGGTCCCAAGACGTAAGTTTTTGCCCCGTCTGTTGCATCTTTGATTCTCCGAATGCAGTCTCAATCCCATTTCATGGAACAGCCTATGCAATGCTTGTGGCTTGGCATACTCAAAGAAGAGGAAAGTAATTATGAGCATGGAACAGAAATCGCTCGAGAAGCCTGAAGCTGAAGCGAATCAACGGCTGGCAGCAGCACAGTCATCATCCCCAGTGGCAGCTAACACAACCAGTGTTAGTGTCCCGATGAATGCTGCTATTCATGTTGATGACATTCCTAGCTCCGATCGCAGAGATAATCGACGTCCGTCTACCTCGCCTATTAATGAGGGATTTGTTTTGCACCCTGCCAGTTCCTTGTATACACAGACACCACCAGGTATATCCGTACTTGTTGAGCAATCTGGTAATGCAGTTGTGCAAAAGCAGGCGACAGGCCTACCGATGACTTTGCCGACATCATTGACCACACCATTGGCTGGTGATCAGCCAACAAGTATCAGGGCCTTATCATCAATGAGTCTTGTTCATCCAACTGACAGGTTGTCATTATCGGTAGCCGGAATAACATGGATGATATCACATCGATTAAGCAGGCCTTCGACCCCTGCCGATGTTATATCTCCCATGGTTGCAGCAGCGCAGCAAGCGCCACTTCAGAATCCATATATGTTGAATGCAGCGACCAGCTCCAGGATAGGATCTGCTAAGTTTCACTCAGTTGCTACACGACCATCACCATTGCCGGATCTGACATCAACTTCCATTGTTGCAAACTTCAATTACAATGTCAATGGTAGTAGTAATTCAATGATGGACACCCGCCGATTTGAAAATAGCTTTCTGTTACCAGGCATGAATACCATAAATCTGCTCTCTGGTGGATCTGATTTCAACTCTTTTTCACCGGTACCGATGTCACCAACGCAGATGTCGACTTTGGTGCCTGGGATCCCTCTTCCACCCACTCGCAGTACGCTTGCGTCTATGATCCCAAATAGTAACGTTATGATGGGTGTAAATAGCTTCTCTGGTGTTATGAGAGGATTAACTAGTCACGCAGCAGGTCCAGCATACAATCAACAACCACCCAACCTGCCACTTACAATACAACAACGAATATTGGGACAAGGGCAGGTACACCCAGAAACGACTGCTTCTATGCCATATGCGCCACATCAAAGCCGATTAAATGGATACACTCCGTACAATCAGTATTAGGTAGCACTTCTTCTCTATCCGGACTTGTAAATATTTCTTTTTCGCGCTGATAGAATAGATTAGTTAAAGAGTAGAGATCGTTTAACTTGTTTCATCCCATCATCATATTAATTTGTATTGCGTATGAGGTCTTGATCATTTAAATACGAAGAAATTGTCATCACCAAAGCATCCATGTCGGAACCAAGCATATCAAGGCTGAGATCAAGATTGGGGGTTGCTGGTTCACAGTGACTGACCCTCCACCGGATGCGGAATTTGGCACAAAAGTTTGGGAGTTTGTTGGTGCATTTGTTTGCACTGCATACGGGGGTGGCGCTATATACGGATGCACATATGGAGACGGATACGATGTCGCGGGAGGTGTCGCGGGAGGTGTTGCCTGTACGTATATCAGGCCGTGCATGCCTTGCACACAATGTTGCCCATTCCGGCAGCTATTATGAATAGTCCCAAATTACTTGGCAGTTCAGCGTGCAACGTCACGTTATGGTTTGAAAGCACGACGTTTGCGAGTGCGCTAAGCCTTACAATGTATGTATGTTGGCTTGTGTCTTGAATGTCTGATTCCAGAATCCTCCTATAAAACCAGAATCGAAGCCTCCTTGCAACGCATCACAGGATGTAGCATTAATGCCTTGGGTTACGGAATGAGCTACATTGGGACATCGTGAAGGCATTAGACGTACAAGCACACTGTTTTCATCATTTCTACTCTGCCAAAGAGGGAATTGACAAAAAAGGAAAGGGTTCAACACGTACTTCCTCCTACAAACGCCCACACCACAGTATCGCCTATTGCCACGCAGAAGGCCTTGTTAGTATGCATGTGCGAGTGGCAGCATCAACACAACAGATGTGGGCCCCAAAAATCACAAGATCCTTCTCAAACGAGAAGAAAAGGAGCTCGGGCTCAAGACTCGCCTGGCTTCACCCACAGGACAGCCGGAGTATATGTTGGGAGGGGCCCGACTGTTATGGTTGATGTTGCAGCAGTTACAATGCCTACACCGGCCGTCAAGCAGACCAAAAATAGCCACAGAATCGAACCGTCTGCACGTATCCGTGGCTGACTGGCGGACATGATATGGTATGGCTATTTCCAATACTTTCTGGGTGTGATGTAAGCGGAACTGCTTGCAGTCTGGATGATTGGGGAGGAAGCTACAGCACAGTACTCTGTGATCCACCTCTGATTGGCGTCAACCGAGCATGCTTCTGTTTTTGGAATGCGTACACAGCACAGTTTCCCAGAGGTTACCCGCGATGCTTTTGACAGGGCCCAGTTATTCACGAGGTGTATGCACGAGACATCCGCGGGTGGGCAGACGAGGCAATACTTGACCCAAGAATGTGTGTTTCGTTTCATTTCATGATTCGCCGTACTACTGTACTTGACGCTGACAGATGATGACTTGTCCAACAGGATACTTCCAGTGTCGATTTGTGCATGAAGAAATAAATGCGACACCAGTGATAAAGATGGATCCACCGCCTCCGGAGCTAGATGCTGCCAACACATTCTCGCCAGTCGCAAACATCAGTACTACACCCCAGCATGCTACTGTACCCCAAACTACTCGGGCATTTCACTCCGACGATCCCTCATTTCAAGGTAATGGGAACGTGCCGCTGCTGATGGACAGAGGCTGATCAGATGGCCCCAATCAATCCATAGATTTGTTCCAGTTTGAGAAACGCTTATGCGACAACTACCTCACAGCTCAGCGGAAAACTCGACAATGGCAATGTTCGCATCTTACTGAGTGACATGTACAGTCCCGAGAAATACATAGTTACAAACCTGTCAACCAGTAGCTGGTATGGCCTCGGTCTGCATTCTCGCTTCGTGGCTGGCCTATCGAATATATCTCACTCCGTGGATCGACGAGGATGTGAGCTTTTATATCGTCCTTGGTCCCATGCCCATGTACATTATACTAAGCCCGTCTGCTGCTGTTGATAGAATGAACCCATACGGAAAGGGTGGACAATACTAGCATTCTCGTGCATCATGGTGTCTCTGTTCTACTTTTATGCCTCTGGCCTGTACCATGAGAGATTATTCGTCTCCACAAAGTAAGCAGCGCTCGGAGGCGTTTCATGCCAAATGTCAGTGACAAACACCCCACAATGTCACAATGACAGATATGTGGACCAATGCAACAGATCACTCAAACCATTCAACATGGTGTTCAATCGCGACACCAAACCAGAGATTTCCTTCACCAGGAAAGTGCCGAAACGCTTCCAAGATAGCTACATATCATATAGAAATAAAGAGCTGATGGATGCTACTCCGGATGGCAGGACTAGTCATAGTACTCGCCGTTAATAGCAGCTCCTTCATTAAATTACAACATCGTCCGCCTCTGACACAAAAGTCATAGAAATGGTTAGTAAATTAGGTGCTAGTTTGGATCGCAATCTGGATCCTGGTCATAGAAATTGATAGAGTTGCAATATGAGCTTTGTATATGAATTTCAAGGCCTGAATACAGCGTTTTGTTATAGAATGCGAAGTAAAAGCCTTCAACTCCAATCCTAAAGGTGAAAATAATAATAAAGACCAATTCTACCCGGTTAGAACCGTCAGGAATGTTCACTTGGAGTACTTGTTTTTCACCACGGTAGACTTTAGGTACTTTGACTGGGTCGTTACCAGGAAGCAGAGAGTCTCTATTATTCTCGTCATTCGTGTTTCTGCTCATGTTGTTGTTATGACTGCTTGTTGAATCCCTCAGATCAGCATCTGCTGGGGTAGCCACTTTTCGACGTATTTGAGCTCGTTCTTGCTCGGGCCTAAACTAGGGCACCTTTAGATTCTCCTTCGACGTACCCTTCAGCCGTTGATTGCGTTTGAAGGTTCCGCGATTTCGAGCATAGTCTACAAAATGAATGCGCTTCATGGATGATAATATTTCAGAAGGAATAAATGCAGGTGGTTGATGGGCTGGAATTGGTTGTATTTGGAAATACGAATAGCTGTGGTGTTGTATAATAAGGTAATCCTATTGACTTCAGAGGTCGATCTTCATCCAGACCTATGTGGGTGTTTGGTCGCGGACGTGCAGCATATTCACTGGGTCTCGAGTACATGTTGATGTTTTATAGGGCTCGAAATGATGCTTGGATTTTGCACTTTTGGGGGAGAGGCATGGGCAAAAAAGGTAACATAAAGATTGCGCAATTTTAGGGCTGTGGAAATGTTCTGGGCCCGCAAGGCCACGGATACAGCTCTCTCGCTGGTAGCCCCCAAACGCGATATTTATTCCTGACGCGACGTGACATTGCCCTATAAAATCCCGGTGTTCCTCCTTTTCTTCGCACAAATTGTTCAACAGGCCCATTCTTGTATTGACGCAAATGCATACCTACATTGTATCAATCTATCATGAGCCTAAGATAAAGGATTGGTTGACTACGGTTTGTGGATTCTTGCATTCGTTGCCATTGCAGAGTCCTTTCAAAGGAGACCGACATGCATGTCCAAAACAAAATTGGGATGCAGGATGATGTTGTTTGATACGTGCCAGGAGGCTACTGTATCAGTATACAGAGTGTTGGAAAGCGTCTAGACGCGTCCTTCATGATGTTTCAGTCAACTCATCAATCTCATTGAGAAAAATGAGACCCAATCAAGCGATTCTTGGATTCCAAGTTCAGCAAAGTTCTTGCGGAATAATACGTTTTTCGGTTAGAAATAAGATTACACTTTACACTTGCACCGCTGCTTCCACAGAAACTCTCGAGCTACCAAGTCAAATTGTGTATCATGCTGTAGTTGGAGCAAAGTCGACACGATTCGGAGAGGCCGCTCATGTAGTTTACAGTCAGTCTTTACGTTCTTTGAGAGCCATTGGGAATGGGACGGAGCTGCTAGTAGATGAAATCGAACTCTTAACCACCGAGCTCCATCGAATTACCGTTTTACCAGAAGAGCGTTGGTTGCATAACATTGTTGGGACATATGGCTGGTGATGTGGCTAGACGCTTTGAAAGAGTGCCCAGCTGCCGAACCATGGACATTTGGATGACGATGAGTGATACACTCAGCCCTCTGTCGTAATTCGCAGGTGTTGATGTTGGCCATTCTTCGAAAATTCAAAAAAAAGTTCCGTTGGCTGTAATCATCCTTGGAGCACTTGGACTAGAGGCGCTGTAAAGACAATGTGCGTATTCGTCCCATTTGACTTGATTTGATTTAATATGATATGAAGGGATAGACTGTTGGGGAGGACGTTCAAACCCTCTATTACGGACTATACTATGATTGGTCTAGCCGTTTCTGATCCACTGCCATGCGCCGAAGCTCGGCCTGAAGGTAATTAACCTCGGTACAGCGAGGCAGACCGCGCTGAATTATCGTTGGAAGCGAGTAGGGAATAGTCTATAGCGGCCTTACGTAGGACCGCAGTCAATAATAAGCACCTGTATTCACAACCAAGGCATGTCGGGAAGGCATTCCACATCCTCCACCCCGGAACCCGATGCGGAACCGCCACCTCTACCAATACCACCATCGAACCAGCCATATTCTGCCCCTAGTCCGCTACAACCATCTCCTAGTCAGCCTACTTCCAATACCCTGGGCGGCCTATTCAGCTTGGCCAAGAAGGGGCTGACCACATCCGTGACATCTCTCAACGGCATACTACCTGTATCAAATACTAATTCTCCTGTTCAGCAAATTACACCTCATATCCCCAGCAATGCTGCTCCATTGATCACTCTAGCGACCGGATCACCACCATCTTCGTCACTCAGTCAACCAGACACGTCACCTTCCAGATATAATGAAAGACTGGCGGCAAAGCTATCAGCTGCTAGATCCAAACATGGCGACAGCAGCACACAATCATTGCAGGAATTCCTTTGGGCTGCACCCGCTGGCCCCAGTGTACATCTGTCAGCCGATGATGATGATCATGGACGACTGGGTAGTGTATTTGAAAGTCCACCGACCATTGACTCCAGTAATAATATCAGTAGTGTCATACCCTCATTTCCTAGCATCGCGTCCACTGATAAATCAAAATTGCCTTCACGACAAGCAACTCTTGTGAACGGTACAGAGTCAGACAGAGAGGAGGCAAACAATGAGGATGGCCTATCTGAGACCGATTCGCAGAGAGACACACTGTTATCGCCATTGCCACTGCAACAGTCTACCCCGATTGCCATATCATCAATGACAGCCGCTGAATTGCAAGCCAAGCTAGATAAGCTGCGGAAGTACGAGTCAAAGTTTACTGGTACGTTGTCTCCACACCTACGCCTGTAACAAGATTGAATCCTTTGCGCCAAACATAGATTTAGCAAAAGCGTACAAGTCGTTACAAGGCAAATTGCAAGCAATTGAAGGTGTACTGGCGTCAAATACACCTGTAACCACAATATCAAGTAAGGAGGAGCTGAGAGCGCTCGAGTCCTATTTGAAAGATGCCAAGGAAAAGTCGGAGGTGAGGACTAGAGCCACTACGCGTGTCATTGTGCCGCAGCCAACGTCCTTGCGTCAAATGTATAGGTACCGAAAGAGGAACTGAGCAAACTGAAGAGGCAATTGAGTGAAGTTAAGGAGGTTCAGCAATTGGAAAGTTATGCCAAAAATGAAATGATCACGACACTTCAAGTTGAGCTGGCCGCAAAAAACTATGTAATTGTTGCAATCTGGTTGATTGACACAATCCGACGCACTGAGTGGAGGTTCTTACCATAGGAAATTTCGAAACTGAAGTCATTGTTGGAATCTAAAACAAATGAATCTCTTAGAGTATCAACTACGGAAACACCACCCGAATCACCAACTCCGTCAGCGACACCGAGTTTATCCGGCAATGATGATAAAAATGCGGATATAGCTGCTCTCAAGACAAAGTTGAAGGAAATGGCTGTGGCGTTAAGAAAAGTCACAGATCAACGGAACAAGTCAACAGAAGAACGCAATAAAGCCAACGAAACTATAGGGAAACTGACAGCGGCAAACGATCAACTCAAATCTACCGCCAGTTTGACTAGCAATAGTCCTGCAAGTAATAATAGCGATAGTCAAGACCCCTCAGCTGGTCCCAGCATCCAACAACTAGCACAACTGCAGGAGCAGCTAATTGCCCAAGAGGAATTATTACGCAAATCAGAAGAGCGAATAAAATCATGTTTAGATATCATAGATGAGCTACAGCTCACAAATGCATCACTCAAAAACGAGTCGAAAGAATTCGAAACTAGGACCATCAACCGTTTAGCTGAATTAGAAACCAAACTTCATATAGCTGCCGAAGAGGCTGAGATAACTGGGAGCATAAAGTCAGACTTGGCTCGGTCCCGTCGCCAAATCAAAGACTTGGAAGCACAAATAACACAACTGAATTCTGTCGCAGAAGAGGCCAAGGCTTTGGCAGCTGAAAAAACCAGTGAAGCCGAGGAAGCTGTAAGTATGAGGAAAGCGGCCGACCAAACGTTACGAGCGCTACATGCCGATGCACAACGAGAAGCCAGTCGAGCATCCGCCCTGCAGTTGGAATTGGACAATGTACGAAATAAAATGCAGCATTTATTAGACCAGGCCTTGGCAGCCCGCGACGATGCATTGACACAAGTCAGCGAAGTTTCACATGGCATTACAGGTAGTAAAAACGAGAGGGAGGCTTTTGAACAAGAGAAAAGACGGTTTGAAGAGAGACTGGCTGCTTTGGTGAGTGAGCTGGAGGCATCTAAACGTAGCGCAGAAGTGGTTAGCAAGCAGTTGGAAGAAATAATTGCGACGAAGAATAGTACAGAGAAAACTCTAGAACGCAAAGAAGCTGCTTACAAGCAGGTTGTTGAGGAATTAGACCTAGCGAAGGCACAGATCCAAAATGATTTGAATAGTCACAAACGCAAGATGGAAAAGGCGGAAAATGCCTATAATGAGAAAGTAAAGATGCTGCAAGACACTGATACAGCTGTCAGACAACATGTGATTGAACTTCAAAATAGTGAAATCAAGGACTTGAACGGCGTCGTCGATAGTTTGAACAAGGAGATTCATGTATTGAAGACTGAACTTGCTGGTAATAGTGCTAGCGTAAATGTACTGGAGCAAGTGCAGAAGCAACTAGATATTGTCTCAACCGAGAGGGCAGCCCTTATTCAGCAGCTTGAGAGTGTGAAACGAGGTTTGGAGTCAACCAAACAGGAATTGGTGACCGTCAATGAAGACTACCAATCATTACAAAAGTCTCACAAGCATACGGGTGATCAGCACAAAGGTCAAGTAACAGAACTTGAAACTCGTATTCGCGATATGACGGAAGCTCTAGCCCTGGCCAAACAGGAGATACATAATCGTGACGAAACGTTGGCGGAACACGCTCAATCCCTCAGAGTCATGAGACAAGCTTTGGCAGAAGAGGAGGAAAAGAAAAACAAATCCATACAGCTACTACGTAATAGTAAGCAGCGTATCATTAAATTAGAAACAGAAGCAAAAGAGCGAGAAACCGAACTGGATACGGTGAAGAGTAATCTGAATGAAATTCAAAGTCAGCGTGAGAAGGAAACAAAGGAGAAAGAGACTCAAATGGCAAACTTGACTCGACAAGTGGAGGATATGTCAAGTCGGCGAAGACGTGATGAAGAGTCGTTACGGGAGATGGACAAAAAACGTAGAGAAGCTATCGCAGAAACTGAACGATTGAGTACTAGGGTCGCCGAGTTGGCGAACGTCGAGGCCATGTTGAGAAGGGAAAAAGAGGCACTAGCTGACCAACTAAAAGTGCGTAACGCTGAATATGAGTCAACTCTGACACTTTTAGAAGAAACCAGTGCCAGATTGACATTACTAGAGACGACTGCTCGAGAGATTGACGACAAATCTACAATCTACGAAGCGGAATTAGAAACATCCCGACGACTCTTCCAGACCAAGTCTGTGGAATGCGACGCCATGAGACTTAAAATATCGGAATTAGAAGCAAAAATATACGATGCGACACAAACAGCTGGTCGAGCAACTGATGAAGTTGATTCGTTACGGAAGGAATTGAGTAACGCTAGAAAAGAAAATATTGCATTAGGTAGTCAGTTAAAGGCTTTTGAAGAAGAGATAAGTGAGACTAGAAGGATTAAAGCTTCTGCTGACAGGGATGTGGAATCTTTCAGGAACGAGGTCAGGCTAGCGAGGGGTGAGATCGAAGGATTGAGAGATCGAGTGAAGAAGCTGGAAGGCAAGGAGGAAACCTGGAAGAATGCTGTTCATGTGCAGGAGGTATGGGGGAAGCGGCAGCCAAAATTTCCCTTCATCTTACGCGAGGTCGTGCTCACACCGACCACTGCCTACATAGGCGAAGGTAACGGAACTTCTGCAATCCTTGGCTGACATCGAGAAGAAGCTTCAATTGACTTTAGCGGAGAGAGAGAAGATAGTTGAGGATTCGCGTATGAGAGAATCTCAACTGCGGAATGTCAACAAAGCATTGAAGGAAGAAGTGCGAAAATTATCCAAACAACCAGCATCGTCTGGCCATTCCCCGCCGTCATCCAGCCGACCGTCTTTAACAAACCTTAACGATCTTCAGCAGCGAGCTACATCACCCGCATCATCTGCGGGACCAAGTAGTGCAATGTCAATAACCCCTATGAGTAGTAATACTGTTGTGATAACAACGGGTCGTAAGTCGTTCGTCTCCAGCTCTCCGTTGAGTCAGTCTCCTACCAGTAGTACCTCAGCAGGGCTATTACCGCCGCTGATAGATCCAGCTAATCAGGAGTATCTCAAGAATATCATCCTCAAGTTCATTGAATTCAAAGATAAGAGGGTATGATTTCACGTGGTGCTTCTCTGCGAAGAAATTGTATGAAGATGGATCCCGCATTGACTCGACCTACGCAACCTAGTCGCAATTGGTTCAGGTGCTAGCCATGCTATTAAGATTCTCCCCAGATGAACTGAAACGAATACACCGGACTGGAATATGATTTGAGCGAGGTTTGCTTGTACTTATTACAGGCGCAAATGTATTTATACCGTCTCTATTCTTTGCCGCCCTTACGTTGCTTTGAAAAGTTACAATGAATTGAATATTCATTTTTGCATCTAGCACAGTAACAACAAAATGTGTCGTCGCGGCGTCCCCAGTTATTCAAGGCCCGGGGCTCGTTCAGAGGATTCGTGTAATGTCGAATGACATTTACAGACAACTCTATAGAAGCTTGTTGACCCTATACAAATCCGCCTGCACACCATATGTGACTTGTAGTAAGTTGAGTTCTGTTTGGTGGTGGCCCCTATTCTGTACGATCAAGACATTCCGCCAGGTCTCAATCTCTTCACACCCTTCTTTACCAACATGGCCCATCACTTGGACTATCCGTTCTTTGAGCATCTCTAACTTGCCTACCACCTGTTACGAGAATTGGCATTGTAAGAGAACAGAGTTGGCCCAGTCGGGAACATGCCCTCCACCTTGCATATCAATGGATACAGGTTCAATGGTTCGTCTGGGTTACTACCACTGCAACACTGGAGTATTTCGGGATAGAAGCACCCTAACACATCAACGTATATATATTGAATATATTCAATTTTGACATGGTCAGTGGGGTTCCCCACATTGGAATCTGACATCGGAGCTGTATGGGCACTCTGTGTCGGATGGAGGCTCCCCGTGATCTAGCCAGTCTCGATGTATGCCCTCGAATGTCATCGGCTCGTCCCCATCGTCAGAGCTTTCGCTGACAGGTACCTTGACAGGTCTTCCAAATTTGCTAAAGAGCTCGGTTGCCGACAGGATGGCAGATACTATGTTGAGGCCCAATATCATTTTCCAGCCATATTTAACAAACATTGTTTGTATTACATTTGACAGCGACGGCATTATTTAGATTCTTTGTGAGTCAGTGAGTGTCAGTGAAGAGAGCCGAGATGCGTCAGAGTGTGATTACGATACGTTCATAACTTTCTACACTTCTTATGTCGTTACAGTCACCCTATAGGGGTTTATCAAAGTTATGAGCGTGAGGAAGTTGTTGCTTTGATTGTTAAGAGTGACGCAAAAGGGGCTCCCAACTCGAGCTATAAATAGCCACAAATGATATAAGATGATGTGATTGCTAAGCACAGACGCCTAACCGCCGGAGCCAATCACCCACAACCCTGACACGAACGGATGACTCATGCGCACCAAGTTAGTTGAGATAAGAAAGTCGCACGTGTGAGTCAAGAGTCGAGAGACTCGATAGGCGGATTGAAAACTCGCGACAAATTCACGGAATTTCTGTAAGTTGAGATGATTGTGTTTATATCAAGTGCTGAAAATTCTACGATGTACCCTCTATGCAGCCGACAAATGCCCTGAATACGTAATATAATACGTAACAATACGCAACAAGAGACCATTAGTTGCGGGCCGCACGCAGCCATTAAAAGCACGATAGCTGACTGTTAGGACACCAACCTCTACACCACAACAACGCAGACACCCTCGTAATCAGTCAAAGCGATGCAATCAAGTGATGCCGCCCCCTCCTCATTCGAATCATCACTGGAGCAAATCCACGTGAGTCCTACACCGAAAGCACAGAAGTCAGGAAATCCAAGGAACAGCAGCCCAGATATCAACATCAACAATGAGGCACCACAGGACACCGATGCAATCTCGTCAGGAAACATCATCACAGCAGTGGAAAAGAGTACATCAAAGGTAAATCCGCACCCGGATGCGGGCGGTTGCAAGGACGATGAAACACCGACAGAGTATTTGGAAAAGCATGTCTTTCCTGTACGTGTTGGTGGTGCGTTGTGCGAAGGGGCACATGTCTGACATGGTCAATGTAGACTCTGCTGCCAGCAATCGAGAAGGTGTTGCGACAGCATACCGCTGATGATAATGGAAAAGATGCGTTGAACAAGCTGGCGCATGTAGGCGATTACAAAGCAAATCTTGATGCATGTCGCTGACTCGCTCCTGTGATAGTACCTGTACCAGGAAAACCGATCCGCAGCAAACAAGAGTGCAGTTGCGTTGACGCAGGATGTCACAGCCAAACACAAGACTTGAGCATTATGGTTGCTTTGCTCCCGTGGTTTGTAAACACGTCTTGGATGCGTGTATATGTCGCCTTCTCAAATTGCTGCTACTATTGCTGCCAGTAACTGTGCCAACACGACTAATACAACGACGTCACCGAATAGTCTGCTTTATACAATTCGTTCCAATTCACGAGCATAACTCAGAGTTTGTCGAATCATTTTCTCAGATGGTATCTCCGACTGTCCGCTGCCCGTGGTTGCAAAATAGATCTTGTTTTCCTGAAGGTTGACATTCCATTCCTTCTGTTGTTTATCAATGAGACGTGTCAGCGGGCGCAATGCACCATCAACACGTGCATGCATACACACCCTCTTGGCAAACTCTAACACCTCCTCGCGGTTCTTGAAGTACAGCAAGGTGACCGCATCAGGAATGGGAAGACCCGTGTAGGCCTTTGCGCTACAACTGGCAATCTCATCTCTATTCCAGAAGCGTGATTTTACTGTAAATCCCGAACATCTGAACAGCCGCATCATACCTGATCGTGCCCATGAGAATGTCCATAAAGAACGCATACTCAGTGGCAGGTACGTTTTCTCTCGAATGCACCACCTTGCCGTACGACCCCTCCATGAGGTACTGCTCGACCTCTACAGGATGGCGCAGGTACATGTTTGAAGTCAGCTCTTCTGGCGGCAGTGATTCCAGCTCGGTGTGGAACTCCGAGATTCGGTTCTGAGCGAGCAGATTCAACAGGTTGAGACCGAGCAGTGAATACTGCTTCTCGGACGGAGGCAGCAGACTCCTGCAATGCATCGTCAGAAGAGCCGAACCACTGCATCCGAACAAGTAATGACGTACTTGTAGTCATGGTAGTAAGTCTTTAGTTGCGAGATGTAGCGTTCGAATTCTTCTATTTCGCCTCGCTTGGTTGCATATTGTGCACCGAGTTCCAGCACATCCCCTATCATTGACAAGTGAGTAGCCGATCCACCCTCGTAGGTATATGCAAACTTGTATTAATGTCCCTGTGCAATGAAGCCAGTAACGGGTTGACGTACTCGCCAATACTAATTCCTTGACATCTGGTGATTTTCTGGCATCAAGGACTAGAAAACTCAGTTGCGTCAATATGATCTATATAGTTGATGAGGGGAGATTGGTATTGCGGGAAGTATTGAGCCATCAGTGGCGCATGTCATGCATCCAAGGACATTAACGTAATCAGCAAACCCCCACCTTCAGTTGAACTAGTAATTCACCACATCTGTCTAAATTCCCTGATGGAGAAGATAGCTCCTTCTTCAATTGATCCCGAAGACTAGCTGCCTGACTCAGTTGAGCTGCCATTCTAAATGAAGAATACAGTCTACTGTAATTGACAAAGTGTGGAATGCAATGCATCCGATTCGACAAATGTAAGCACCCAAGGTCCCTCCTTCGCGAGTTTGACTATCTGTCCGCATGCATGCAAATTAAGTATATTCGTGGATAAGCACATTGCTATAATACTATAATCACGATTTCTACCATCTATAACCCACCAAAGCAATCTCCTACACTATGAAAAAATCCATCTCAGCTCGACCTTGCACTCCGTTTCTTACCATCAACCCGCATACGTTTTTTTGCTGTTTTTGATTGATGATTTGGTCTAGATCCTGATGCGTCACCGCTTCTGCTCGTCCCCATGATACCATTATCTCCTTCCTCGTCAACATCCATTTCTTCACTGGTGTCAGGAGTATGGATACGAGGTATATTGACCCCCAACGATCCCAGTAATGTCGAAGCAGGACCAGGCAAACCCCCTTGTGCTGAAAAGCTCTCTAACATATTTTTTACAAGATTGACATCCATATCAACAGGTGCATATTCTTCTTCACTACCTGGACTACTATCCGTGTCTCTAGGATCATCTAAACCATCATCTATGTCATCATCAGAGTCAATGATGACACGAGCCTTCTTCAGCTTATCTGTTGATACACGTTCAAAATCTTGACCAATTTTACTTCTACTGCCAGCACCACCATATATTTCAGCATCCATCGCCTTCAGGTATTCTTCCATACCTGCCTCATCTAAATCTGACGAATCCTCATCCTCGTCTTCACAATTATCACAATTCTTGCTACTCCTCGTCGACAGCGGCGTGTTTGATGCGGTTGCTGATGACGATGACGTATCATTTGATTCTGTTTGAAACGACTTGACACTAGGCGGACTAGGTGGTACTGGTCCGCATCGAGGATCCGGTGGCAACAATGTTTCATCGTCTTCATCAGAGTTGATTTCGGTGATAACTGGACCGGTTCGTGCTGTGCTATGACTATTGTTGTGGCAGTTGTATATTTCCTCCGTTGGCATACCTAAAATGGCGGTTACATTGAATGCGAAAAGAAATCATTCAACCAATCGGCTCACAGCCTACCAATTGCTCGACTCATCTCTCGAATAAAAATCGCCGGATCTAGACGGACTTCCCTAAACAACTCCTCATCCTCCTCCTCCATATCATCATCATCTTCGTCGTCTTCGTCACATTCACTACGAGTAGTCCATCAGATAAGCTGAGAACTTTGGTTCAACACTTACTCCTGCAGCTCGACACCATCAATCCCGGACTGTCCGCTCATGAAAATTTCCAATTTTCTCACCATAGTACTGAGACTCTCCAAGTCATCATGTCTGATTCCTCGTAATGCATCATCGGTGCCCATTTCCTCATCGTCGTCGAGCTCGTCCTCATCTTCCCATTCACCATCACTATCATCTTCGTCTACTAAGTCATCATTCATTGGTCGATTCCTTCTCCTATTTCTATTGCCGCTGCTTTCCTCATCGTCATCACTGTATTCATTATTTTCGTATTCATCGAGATCAGAATCATCCCTGAAATTACCTAGAGCTCTACGGGCAGCAAAAGCAGCCTCAAGATCAGCCTCATTCAAATCCATCCAGGTATCCGAGTCTGGTTGTCGGTTGAGTAGCGCATGCAATTCGTCATCTGTAAATGGTGGCAGAGACAGCAGGCGAGCTATTCGAACTGAGGGATATTCCGCCTGGTGCTCCTCGCCATCACTACACCGCGTTATTGAGCGTTGGTTTTCCGAATCACCGAAGAATTTTCACTTGCCTGTCAGCAAACTTGTCTCGTAGATACTGCTCTTTAGCTACCTTCTCTAACTGAGTATACAGCTTTGAACCTTGCACTTCTCCCTAATATATTTCAGAGTAAAAAAATCTGTGAACGTTGTTAGAGTAACACAACTAACTTTGAAGTATCCCAGCAGTGTCAGCCTCTCGTGGAATTTCACGAAGCATTTATCCTTCTGAAAGTCGTAAGCATCCAAACTCGCATTTTCATTTCTAGACGAGGATCGTGTTGGTTTTTCTGCGGCCAACATCTCCATACCGCAGGCTAATTTCATGCCCAGCTCTGCTCTCTTGTATTCTAATGAATTTGCTACAGGCGGCATTTTGAACGGTTTGGGCGCATAAAATCGTTGCGATACCAATTGAGCATAAAGTGTTCTGGTTAATGGGATTGTACAGTCCATTGAATCTGATGGTGGAAATCGTTCCATTCTGTGTATAGCCTGATGCGAGGTAACCAGTCAGCCGAGGGTGCAAAACGGGTCAAGGTTAGATGAATGCTTCGGCTTACACGCATAGCGATAGGGTCTCTCATGTAAAAGGCTTCCACTGCTGGTGCTACTAATTGAGGCTCTCGACTCAGGACGCTTGCCAAAGTACGCGGAATAGTCACTCGTGCATGGTGTATGTTCTGACGAGCCTTTTCAGGATATCTGGGATAACAAATGGTGGTCAATCGGTTTGCAATCACGATGTGAAAACTAAGAGGAAGAGTGTTACACGTACTCGGAGATTCTGTCGAATACAGCTTTTTGAATGTCTTCAGATGCTCTTGTATCCATTGATGACGAAGCAACGAACTCCACACCAGCAGATACGGTGATTTTTCCAGCAGGACGTTCTATCGATGCTTTGGGCATAGGAATTATGTGTAGCTGCCCTTGATGTAAGAATACCTATTTTTATGGAATCTCCAGCACATGCCATGCATGGATCAAGACGATTGGTTGACACAACGTACTCTGTTTGTGCTGTTGCGAGGTTGCAACCACTTTGGTAGTTGGCTAGCAGCCTCAACCAACAAGAATTCGCCATCACAATCTGACACACTAGTCAGTGGTGTATTGAGAAGTTTGCCAGGTCAGATTTAAAAGCGATCGTGATGTAGTAGAGTTTTCGCAAACCTTATGACAACATTTGGCCATTCCTTTGAGATTTCCCGTAGCAAAAAGACAATGAACCATTCATCTTCCAAAGCATCACCAAATCGTGTTCGGCCTTTGAGATAGGAATACGAAGGATCTATGCTTCGTGTATGTTTTCAGCAATGCCTCCCAACTCTGCATGGACGAGCAATCGACACCAGTTAAGCACGGTACCTCGAGTGCTGGTATTGGCGGCCAATAACAGTCCAAAAGCATCCTTGTGCCAGATGTAGCCTTGAGTGTACGGCAGCACAAAGGAGGACATCAATGTCGCTTGTTGCTGCAAGTAGGTTGTATCCTGTTGCCCAGGAAAGTATATCGAGTACTGTACATAGTCCTCAGATGGTGGAGGTCTCAAGAAAAACTCTTGCATCCTGCTATAAGCTGTAGTCCGTCGACGATGCCGATGGTAGAAAAAGTGCACGATGCTTGATTGACGATGGTCAGCTATGACAAGAATGTGTTCCTACCTGATCGTTTTGTGACGTTGCTACTTCTTCTCAGCCTGTGTTACACCGACAGTCCGAAGTCATCAAGTTGTCTGTAGGGCTAAAGCTCTAAATGGACATTTCAACGAAAGATACCAAAATTACGAAGGAAAAAGCATTTATACAGAATCAGAAATGTAAAAATGTACTTGAATTGTCCCAAATCGTCTCTCGCTTGATTACCTTCGCTCATTGGCTCAAACGTGGCCCATAGGGAAATCAAGTGGATTGTGTG